>CM035169.1:37634252-37727095 GCA_020205615.1 Panax quinquefolius
AATAAATTGTCATTACACAAAGATTTTCCATTATCGGCTAATAATTCATATTATCCTAATAATATTATTGATAACATTATTGGCAAATGTCTAGAAAGTTCGCTTTAAGGAGAGGTTTGGTCACCTAATCGCACGCCAAAGAAGCGAGAAATCTTTATCGAAAGCCCCTCTTCCTGAACCGCCTCGTCACAATATCAGGATTCTGTAATATTATTTGTGAATAATTAATTATTGATTCATATGATGAGGAAAATATTGATTTTATGTGGATATAGATGGAGAAAATTTTAATGTGACAATTGTTGAAAATTGAAATTTTATCTTTTCCTCGATAAATAATTATTTAAATATATTATTATATTTTAATAATATAATAATGGTGATATTTTTACAACGAATGTGGGATATATGAGTATATAGAGGAGGAAGAGTATTTTTGTTGCAATAAATGTTTAAAACATGTTAAACATGCCTGCGGGACCCCATTTATCGATCGAATTTGATTATAAAATGTAAAAATCGCCTGCTTGTGGATTTCTGGCCAATTTCTATTTGGAATTCGGAAAACTTTCTTCGCAGTTGTAGAGAATTGAATTTCCTATAAAAACTCAGCGATATTCAAATTTTCTGATAAAAGGGCTATTTATTGTGAATTATTAAAGTTCAAGTTCAAATAATCGATTTTAGAAGTTTTAATTATTATTTTAAAGAAAACATTTTTTTGCATTTAAGTGGCTAATATGTGATATTAATTGCTGAAATCAGATCTTCAAAGATGGGCTAAGGAAATTTATAATATATATTAATATTTTATTAAATTTTCGCTTTAGTGTTCTAAAGATTTTCCTATAAATAGGTGCTTAGTTAGAATTGAAAATCACACCGTAAAACTCAAGTTTTCTCTCTATATTATCGAGTATTTATTCTTGTGAGTATTTTGAGTATACTTTGAGTATTGTTAGATCGCGCAAGTCCCTTCAAAGACTATACCCTTAGATTCCGTACCTGTAAGATAATCTTTCGAGGTAAGGGATGTTATTTTCTTCAAATGATATTATTTCTTCAATATCATTATGTCAAATATTGGTTGGAACTTTTTATCAAATTTAGAACTTTTTCACGCCGGGTTACTATTCATGAAAGCTTACTATTCACGGTTACTATTCATGAGTTACTATTCACGAAAGTTACTATTCACGCAGTACTATTCACGCGTTAAGATGTTTTTTGGGAAATTTCTATCTTTGGTGTTTGAGTTATTATTCACGATACGCACTATTCACGTGATATACGACACTATTCACCTAAAAATAAAATTTCTTCTTTTCATCCAAAAATATCTATTCGGATACTAGCTTTGATCAGATCCATGTTTTGATCATTCTCAATTTTACACCACCACGATTATTTTTGAGGTATTTTTGAACATGGATAAAATAAAGTACGAATCCTTAATCTTTAATCCTTTGCCATTTTTGTTTCACTCGATTCGCTTTTAAAAAATATTTTTCATCATCCTCGGCCTTAAATGATGATATTATTGAATATCTTCGCCCAGTAGGCAAAAGAGATGAATGATTTTGAAGAATATCTTCGGCCCGTGAGTAAAGATGAAAATGTGTTTAGATGAATACGACCAACTCGATGAATATCTTCGCCTCAGAGGGAAAGATGAATATTTGATTCCGTATATATATTGATTGATGTTACAGGATAAAAGATGATGATAAACTTTTAAATTCATACATGTAAGATAGTAGTCATGCGCCTCTACTTAACTCTTCTAATGAATTATTATTTCACCAAAATATTGATTTAAAATTTGTTGTCCTATCAGATTCTATTAGATTTTTCCTCGTTGAAGACTAATGATAATTTGATTTTTCTTAGACGCTTTTGACCCAAAATAGGTATACACAACACCCATTCGAGTCGCCAAATACATGGTACAAAAAGCAAACTACAACTTCAATAATACAAATGTCGTGGGTGAAATACGATAATATATATCAATGAGTTTAAATATAATATTGTCTTCTAGACAATATCCACATGCAAATAAATCCCATCATAATTATCGATTCATTATTTTACAAAAATGGTGAGGACTACTAAACAACTCTCTGTAACCTTCATTCCATACCCCGACTAAGTAAGACTACTACATTCTCGCCTCCCGAGAAGAAAAAATGAACAACAAGGAAAAGGGTGAGCTAACTAGCCCAAGAAAGAATATTACGACTAAGATAATATACAACAAATTATCGTTAGTCTTCAACAGGAAAAATCTGATGTATACAATAGACAACAAGTTTCGATCAATATTCGCAATGGAAATAATAATTCATTAGAAGAGTTAAGAGAGAATGCAAACTACTATCTACATATGAATTTAAAAGTTCATCGCTCTATCTTTTATCCTCAGAATATCAATCAATATACATCTGAATCAAATATTCATCTTTGCACTACAAAGCCAAAGATATTCATCTACCGGTCATGTTCATCTCAACACTTCGCTCATCTTTGCACTACAGCCAAAGATATTCTTCAAATCATTCATCTTTGCACTATGTGCCAAAGATATTCAATAATATCATCATTTAAGATCGAGGGATGATGAAAAATATTTTTAAAAGAAACGAATCCAAAGGAAACAAAATGATAAGGATTAAGGATTAATGATTCAGACTTGGTTTTATCCACGCCCAAAAATACCTCAAAAATAATCATAGTGGTGTAAAATTCAAGAATGATCAAAACACGGATACAATCGAAGCTAAGATCCGTATAGATATTTCGACAAAAGAAGAAATTTTATTTTCTAAGAATAAGAGCATCAGATATCAATGAATAAGGCCGATACATGAATAAGAATCTCACACCAAAAGATAGAAATTCCACAAAAAATATCTTCACGCTTTCATTTAATAGTACTCGTGAATAAGAATCTCGTGAATAAGAATCATTAATAAATAAGAATCGTGAATAAGAACTCATGAATAAGAACCCATGAATAAGAACCCCGATATGAAAAAGTTCCAAATTTGATAAAACTTCAGATCAACATTTCAAAGATAATGATATTGAAGAAATAATATCATTACTTAAAAAATAATATCCCTTACCTCGAAAGATCAAGATTTCTAAATTTAAACACCTGACATATAGGCTATGACTTGACTTCAGACCGAGATAGCAATACTCAAAGTATACTCAAAATACTCACAAGAATACGCCGATAATATATAGAGAGAAAACTTCAGCTTCTGTGATTTTCAATTCTAACCCAAGACCCTATTTATAGTGAAATCGCTAGAACAACCAAAGCAGTAAAATTTAATAAATTAATAATATAATTATATTATTTTCTACACATGTCTAGAATCTGATTTCAGCCATCAAACACATGCCACCTTCTAGAAAAAAATAAGAAAAACGTTTTTCTAATTTTAAATATTTTAAACTTCCAAAATCAATTATTTTGAGCTTCGTAACTTCAATAATTCATAATAAATAGCCCTTTCATCAAAAAATTCGAATCTCATGAGTTTTTTATAGGAAATTCAATTCTCTACAACTTTGCAGAAGAAAGTTTTTCCAATATCCAATCAAAATTGACCAAAATCCACAAACGGGCAATTTTACAAAAGCTATAATCAAATTTCACCAATAAATGGGGTCCACATAGACATGTTTAATATGTTTTAAACATTTATTGCAAATAAAATACTCTTCCTCCTCAGATACTCATATATCCCACATTCGTTGTAAAAATATCACCAAGTAATATATTATTAAAATAATATATTTAAATGAATTATTTTATCGTAAAATGATAAAATATTAATTTTCAACAATTGTCACTATAAAAATTTTCTCCATCTATATCCACATAAAATCAATATTTTCCTCATCATATAAATCAATAATTAATTATTCACAAATAATATTACGTAATCACAATATCGACAACCGTGCAAGTCCCTCGAAAAGAGGGGCTTCCAATAAGAATTTCTTCATCAAGCCAATTAGTGACCAAACCTCTCCTTAGATGTAACTTTCTAGATATGCTAATAATGTTATCTAATAATATTATTCAGATAATATGAATTATTGCTTCGATAATGAAAGATACCGTAAGAATGACAATTATCAAACAACAAAGAATATAAAATATCAACGCAAAGAATTATTAACTCAATAAAATATCGAATAAAGAATTACCGAATCCATTATCGAGTAGGCCTTCACGTAAGAATCAATAATTGTGCAATACCGAGTGCTACTGCTCAATAACGCCAGACAGTGTGTTTTAACCAATTCCAGTATTCCAACAAGATTAATCTGTGAATAACCACGCCAAGTTATTTAAAAAACAACTTATATTTGTCATTTTCTTCATCCAATCGCTCACCGTTATGGGGCCTACATATACGGGTCAACTGCCAGCATTTAATATTCCCGACCGCATTTAATATTCCACGACCAAACGAATATTCCCTAATTCACAAGAATGAATATTTTATAACCACTGCTTATTTTGAAATATTTCAATATTTAACCCTTAACTATCCACATTAATCAAATCAACCCTTACTATTTCAAAATAATAAATAAAGGAAATTCTTTTTTATTTAAAAAAAAAGATTTTATTAGGTCTTACATTTTTACCGGGCTAGAGCTCACCCTTTTCCTTTTTGTTCCATTTTTCTTCTCGTGGAGGCGAGAATATAAATGAAAGATTTAGCCTGGGTATGGAATGAAGGTTCTGAGAGAGTTGTTTAGTAGTCCTCACCATTTTTGTAAAATAATGTATCAATAAATGTGATGAGAATTTATTTGAGTATAGATATTGCCTGTAAGATAATATTTGTATTCAAACTCAGCTTTTATCGTTGTAATAATAAAGTTGTAGTTTTTTCTGCATCTATATCGACAACCTCGAATGGGTGATGATACCTATTTTGGGGGCCACAATGGGTATCGTAGCTTAGGATATGATCTCCCATGAGATCGGGAATGTAACTAGAGGGAGAGACGACGTAAATCCTTCACTTAGTGTGTCCTACCTACCTAAGCTTATTTGTTAGTTGGTCAAGATATTGGGATATTATGTGATATATTGATTTCTTTAATTAACCCTTGCTTTACGACAAAGATTTCGAGAATGTCGAATCGAGAATATTAACAATAGAAATGAGACCGTGGAGACGCCTGACTCACCAACGAAAGCGTAACGCGGCAACAGTCGGCAATGTTCTCCCGTGAACAACACCAATTTGTTGATGATGAACGAGGATGTTTAGCTAAGCTTTTGCAGCTCACGCAAAATCGACGTAGGGAGACTCGTGGTTCAAAATACAGAGGAAATGATAGCAATTCACAGTTTGTCACAAACGCCAAGCGCTTCAAAGAGTCGGGACCACTGCAATTTAAGGGAAAGCCAGATCCGATCATGGCGGAAACACGGGTCAAGCAAATTACCAAGATATTCGATGCTCTGGGATGTACGGAGGAACAGAAGGTTCCATTCGCCACCTTTATGTTCCGCGATGAGGCAGACATCGGTGGAGTCTCAGGAAGAAGCACTCCATCCAAATTACACTCAAAGATGTCTCGGGAGACATTTCAGAACTATTTAATAACAAATACTTTCCGAAAGTGTTCAAGTTATAATACAAGGAAGAGAGTTCATCGATTAGAACAAAACAATACGACTATTTGTGTCTCAAAGATGAGGCAAAGTTTACAGAAGTTATCCAGTGCTCAGACCTCATTCAGTGGAGAATGAGGAACGTACGATACACGGATGTTTCGGAGGTTTGAAACCTAAGATATGACAATATCTCATTTCTCATAAATTTTCTTTATTCAGATGTTGTTACTGTGGCTCAATTGCTAGAGTGAGATAACTGAGTATGTTCAACCGAGGGACCATAACCTGTGATCGTACTCGCAGATATAGTATCAATGTAATAATGATAACCAAATGAGAAAGAAACAGACGGACAAAAAATGGTAACCACTCGTGGTAATCATGGCCATGAAAATAGAAGAAGCGAGTCAGAGGAGATTTTAAAAAGAGGAGATTTAACAACGACTATGTGAAGACGACAAGCCACAAGAAGAATCGGTTCTAAGGGAGAGAATCGACCACCATTATATGCTATAAATGCGGGAAAGAGGACATATCACCAAACCGCCCACAACAGCTCAAGGTATGCTATAATTGTGGAAAGGAAGGATATATCACTTGAGATCAGACGAGAATGAAACCTAGTTCAATGGGATTCGGTGACTCAAAAGATCGTCCCCGTAAAAAGTCAAAGTCAACGATTCTGGAAGAGAAATGTTGTGACCGGTCAAAATGCAGGAACCCAAACGAGGTGATCACGAAAAGCTATTTATAAATTCTTCGCGAAGTTTATACCTTTACTTGATACCCCTGCATACCCATTCATTTATCTCTCCCGCATGTGTGCTCAACGCTTAAACTCGACCTAGAAATTAGACTTCGACCTATCCGTGGAAACTCCGCTAGAGAAACTTTCATCACATCCACCGCTTATAAATCTGTTTGATTCAAGTTGGCACCATCACCTACTCGCTGACCTTATCTCTTTAAAAATACTCGCTTTTGATGTGATTTTAGGATCGATCGTTAACTACTCATCATGCCAAAATTGATTGTTTTCGTAAGTTCATAGTTTTCATATTCCTAACCAACCTGTTGTACCTAATTCGCCAACTAAACCATTAAAATCAATCATCGCTATATCTAATCATAAAGCTATTCGCTTATTGAAAACTGGATGTCAAGCTTTCTTAAGCATGTTACGGATTTGAATAAAGACACGCCAAATTTGAATAATATTCCGTCATATATCGACTTTCCCGACGATTTTCAAGAACTTCCCTGGCCTACCCCGTAACGTGAAGTTGAATTTTATTGATCTTGAACCCGCACAAAGCCCATTTCTAAAACCCCATATCGAATGGCTCCTATCAACTTCAGAGTTAAAGGTCCAACTACAGGAATTGTTGGACATCTGCTTTCATTCGCCCCAAGACATCTCCTCGGGGTGCTCCCTGCTTTATTCAGAAAGAAGAAAGACGGGAGTATGCGATTTCAGTATCGACTATCTGAATCGAACCATGTCACCATCAAGAATAGGTATCCTCACCTCGCTTTGACGACTTGTTTGATAAGTTGCAAGGGCACAATTCTTTTAAAAATCGATCTTCGCTCGGATATCATCACCAAGATTAAAATCGAGGATATTCCAAAGACCGCCTTTCGTAACTCCCGGTATGGGCATTACGAATTCTTATACGTCTTTCTTTGACTAACTAATGCTCCCGCTTTTTGGATATGATGAACCGAGTATTCAAGGAATATTTGGATCGGCCTGTTGTTGTTTTTATTGATGACATCCTCATATTCCAAAAGTCGTGAAGATCATGAGCACCATTTGAAGCTCGGTACTCCAAAGGCTTCGTGAAAACAAACTATATGCCAAATCAAGAAATGCGTAGTTCGGGTCGAGAAGTAGCATTCCTTCGGCATGTGGTGTCGAAATACGGAGTATCCGTGGACCC
The DNA here is from genome assembly GCA_020205615.1 of Panax quinquefolius. Lineage (NCBI taxonomy): Eukaryota > Viridiplantae > Streptophyta > Magnoliopsida > Apiales > Araliaceae > Panax > Panax quinquefolius. The sequence goes on from CM035169.1 coordinate 37,641,855, forward strand.
TAAAGATCAAGCAATACAAAGTTGAGCAACCAAGTCGGTGATCAAGTACGTAGCTTTTGGGCTTAAATGGTTATTATCGAGATTCGTGAAGGGTTTTCTCAATCGCTACTCCATTAACTCAACTAACCTTTAAGGATACAAAATTCGCTTTGAAAGAAGAACGCGAGAAAAGTTTCCAAGAGCTTAAGAGGAGACTTATTTCAAGACTGCTCTAACAATACCATCCGGTTCGGATGGATTTGTTATCTACAAATGCTGCTTGCAAAGGGTTAGGGGATGTGTTCTCACGCAACGTGGGAAAGTCATAGCCTACGCCTCGTGACAACTTAAAGAGTATGAGAGGAATTATCCTACCATGATCTAGAGTCAGCAGCAATGCTGCTGCTAAAGATACGGAGGCACTATCTATATCGGGAGAAAGTGGAGATATATTCGCACCATAAAAGCCTTAAATATTTCTTCACTCAAAAAAGAACTCAACACGCGACAAATGACGCCGGCTCGAGCTATTGAAAGACTACGACCACACTATTCAATACCATCCCGTAAAGTTTAACGTGGTAATGACGCTACGAGAGAAGATCATACGCGGAATGAGTGCGATGATGTCAAGTATAATGACAGAGCCAACTTTAATAGAAAAAGTTAAGGTCGCTCCAAGCCACCGCACCGGAGCCGATGCGTGATGAAGAAGAAAGTACAAGAAGGAGCTATTCGAATCGAGAACAGATGAAGAAGGAATACTTCGAGTCCACTCTGAACTTTGGTCCCTAACGACTGACATTCAAGTACAAGATTATGATGGAGGCACACAATACACCATTTGCAATCCATCTCGAAGTACCAAATGTATCGTGATCTTCGACATACATTTTGGTGGAACAATACGAAGAGAGAGATTGCAAAGTTTATCTCAATGTGTTTAACTCATGTCAACGCAAAGTAAAAGGCGAGTATCTAAAGACTCTAAGTATCCGCATATAACCACTCGAGATTCAAACGGAAGTGGGAACACATCAGAAGACCCCAAATTTTTTAAATAAAAGGAATTTCTATTTATTATTTTGAAATAGTAAGGGTTGATTTGATTAATGTGGATAAAGCATGGTTAAATACGCAAATATTTCAAAATAAGCAAGTGGTTATAAAATATTCATTATCGCTGTGAATATTCGTTTCGTCGTGGAATATTCTGATCGCTTGGGAATATTCGCATTTACTACAGTACCAATGTGTGGGCCCTATAACTTGAAAGCGATTGGATAAAGAAAACGATAAATATAAGTTGTTTTTAAATAATCCACAGAAGTTGTTACCAAGTATCACCGTTGAATACCCGCGGTTAAAACACACAATAATACGCCATTGCCGAATAAGAAGATACCTAGATTGCACCAATTATTGATTCTTACGTAGAAGGCACTACTCAATAATGGTTACAAAGAATTATCGCTCAAAGATTTTATCGAGTTAATAATTGTCATATTGATATTTTATATTGTCATTGTTTCAATAATTGTCATTACACAAGATTTTTCATTATCGCAATAATTCATATTATCCAATAATATTATTAGATAACATTATGGGCAATGTCTAGAAAGTTCGTTGCTAAGGAGAGGTTTGGTCATCTAATCATGCTACAAGAAGAAGAAATTTTATCGAAAGCCCCTCTTCCTTTAACCCGCCTCCGTCACAATATATCAGGATTCTGTAATATTATTTGTGAATAATTAATTATTGATTTATATGATGAGGAAAATATTGATTTTATGTGATATAGATGGAGAAAATTTTTAAATGACAATTGTTGAAAATTAATATTTTATCTTTTTCCGATAAAATAATTCATTTAAATATATTATTTTAATAATATATTAACTAAGTGATATTTTTACAACTCTAATGTGGGATATATGAGTATACGAGAGGAAGAGTATTTTTGTGGCATTAAATGTTTAAAACATGTTAAATATGTCTGCGGGACCCCATTTATCGACCGAAATTTGATTATAAATGTAAAATCGCCTGCTTGTGGATTTCTGGCCAATTTCTATTTGAATTTGAAAAACTTTCTTCTACAAAGTTGTAGAGAATTGAATTTCCTATAAAACTCGCGAGATTCGAATTTTCCGATGAAAGGGCTATTTATTATGAATTATTGAAGTTCAAGTTCAAATAATCGATTTTGGGAGTTTAAATTATTTTTTGTTAAGAAAACGTTTTTGTATTTTTTTTTTGGACATCATTAACATGTGTGGTCGGTGTTTTGACCAAAAAGGTGGGCTAAGGAAAATTTGTATAATTATATTAATATTATATTAAATTTTCTTTGTGTTCTAAGATTTTCCTATAAATAGGTGCTTAGGTTAAATTGAAAATCACACCGTAAACCCAAGTTTTCTCTATTTCTCTCGATATTTCGAGCGATTCTTGTGAGTATTTTGAGTATACTTTGAGTATCGATATACGGCAAGTTCATTCAAGCATATTCCAAATTCCAATAAGTACGCTTCTCGAGGTAAGTGGATATTATTTTTTTTCAGAATGATATTATTTCTTCAATATCATTATACCAAATGTCGATCCGAAGTTTTTATCAAATTTGGAACTTTTCATGCTCAAGTTACTATTCATGGGTTACTATTCATGAGTTACTATTCACGAGTTACTATTCATGAAGTTACTATTCACGAAGTTACTATTCATTCACGAGTACTATTCACTAAGCTGTGAAGATGTTTTTGTTGGAATTTCTATCTTTTGGTGTCTTGAATTACTATTCACGATACGCAAGACTATTCACGATAATAAAGACTATTCACGATATACTGCACTATTCAATCAAAAATAAAATTTCTTCTTTTGTCTAAAATATCTATTCGGATACTAAATTGATTGTATCCATGTTTTGATCATTCTCAATTTTACACCACTATGATTATTTTTTGAGGTATTTTCGACGGGATTAAAACCAAGTACGAATCCTAATCCTTAATCCTTGTCATTTTGTTTCACGGATTCGCTTTAAAAAAAATATTTTTCATCATCCTCGGCCTTAAATGATGATATTATGGAATATCTTCGCCCAGAAGTGTAAAGATGAATGATTTCTAAGAATATCTTCGGCCCGTAGCAGCAAGATTTAATGATTTCTAAGAATATCTTCGGCCCAGAAGGTAAAGATGAATGATTTCAAGAATATCTTTGCCCTGTAGAAAAGCAAAGATGAACAGTGTGTTTAAATGAATACGACTAATCGATGAATATCTTTTGGCCTGTAGTAAAAGATGAATATTTGATTCCGTATGTATATCGATTGATGTTACAGGATAAAAGATAGACGATGAACTTTAAATTCATACATACATGAAGATAGTAGTTTGCATTCTCTACTTAACTCTTCTAATGAATTATTATTTCACCGCGAGTATTGATTTAAAATTTGTTGTCTATCAGATTCTATTAGATTTTTCCTCATCAAGACTAACGATAATTTGTTGTATATTATCTTAGTCATAATATTCTTTACCGAGCTAGTTGAGCTCACCCTTTCCTTTTTTGTTCCATTTTTCTTCTCGTGGAGGCGAGAATATAATGAAGACGTAGCCTGGTATGGAATGAAGGTTTTAGAAAGGATTGTTTAGTAGTCCTCACCATTTTGTAAAATAATGTATCAATAAATGTGATGAGGATTTATTTGAGTATAGATATTGTCTCTAAAGATAATATTTGTATTCAAACTCACGCTTTATCCGTCAAATAATAAAGTTGTAGTTGCTTCAGACTATGTATTGACAACCTCGTATGGGTGATGTATACCTATTTTGGGGGCGCCACAGTTGGTATCGTAGCTTAGGATATGATCTCCGGCGGAGATCGGGAATAGAACCAGAGGGAGAGACGAGTAAATCCTTCGCTAAGTGTGTCCTACCTAAGCTTATTTGTTAGTTGGTCAAGATATTGGGATATTATGTGATATATTGATTTCCTTAATTAACCCTTGTTTTATGACAAAGATTTGAGAATGTCGAATCGAGAATATTAATAATAGAAATGAGACCGTGGAGACGCTCAGACTTACCAACGAGGAGAGAACGTGCAACAGTCGCAATGTTCCTCCCGCGAACAACACCAATCGAAAGCGATGATGAACGAGGGGATGTTTAGAAGTTTTTTGCGCTCATGCAAAATCGATTTGTGGAGACTCGTGTTCAAAATACGAGGAGGAAATGATAGCAATTCACGGGTTGTCACAAATGCAAGCAGCTTCAAAGAGTTGGGACCACCGAATTTAAGGGAAAGCCAGATCCGATCATGGCGAAACATGGGTTAAGCAAATTACCAAGATATTCGATGTCTTGGGATGCACGGAGAACAATGAAGGTTCCATTCGCCACCTTTATGTTCTGTGGCGAAGGCGCATCATCGGTGGGAGTCTCGTGAAGCGCACTCCATCCAAATTTCACTCAAAGATGTCTTGGGGAGACATTTCAGAAACTATTTAATAACAAATACTTTCCCAAAGTGTTCATTATATGAAGGAAGTAGAGTTCATCGATTAGAACAAAACAACATGATTTGTCTCAAAGATGAGGCAAAGTTTGCGAGTTATCCAGTTTGCACCTCATTTGGTGGAGAATGAGGAACGATGACGCGGATGTTTCTGAGGTTCAAAACCTAGATACGCCAATATCTCATTTCTCATAAATTTTCTCTTTATTCAGATGTTGTTAATGTGGGGCTCAATTATTAGAGCGAGATAACGAGTATGTTCAACCGAGGGACCATAACCGTGATCGTACCGTAGATAGCAACAATGTAATAATGATAACCAATGAGAGAAAGAAATGACGGACAAAAAATGGTAACTACTCCGTGGTAATCATGGCCATGAAAAATAGTAAGAAGCGAGTCGAGGAGATTTTAAAAGAGGAGATTTAACAACGACCATGTGAAAGACGACAGCCAGGCTTGCAAAGAATCGGTTCTAAGGGAGGAGAACGACCACCGGCCATATGCTATAAATGCGGAAAGAGGGACATATCGATCCAAACCGCCCCACAACACTCAAGGTATGCTATAATTGTGGAAAGGAAGGACATATCGCTTGAGATTGTACATTAGCGAAAACCTAGTTCAATGGGATGGTGACTCAAAAGATCGTCTTCGTAAAAAGTCAAAGTCAACGATTCTCGGAAGAGCGTTTGTTGTGATCGGTCAAATGCGAGGAACCCAAACGAGGTGATCACGGTAAGCTATTTATAAATTCTTGCAAGTTTATACCTTACTTGATACAAAGCTTACCCATTCATTTATCTCTCCTCGCATGTGCTCAACGCTTAAACTTGACTCGGAGAAATTAGACTTTGACCTATCTGTGGAAACTCCGTTAGAGAAACTTTCATCACATCCACCGCTTATAAATCTTGTTTGATTCAAGTTGGCACCATCACCTTACCTGGCTGACCTTTATCTCTTTAAAAATACTTGCTTTTGATGTGATTTTAGGATTGATCGGTTAACTACTCATCATGCCAAAATTGATTGTTTTCGTAAGGTTGTTAGTTTTCATATTCCTAACCAACCCGACAGTTATGCAATTCAAGCAACTAAACCATTAAAATCAATCAACGCTATATCTAATCATAAAGCTATTCGCTTATTTGAAAAGCTGGATGTCAAGCTTTCTTAGCCCATGTTATGGATTTGAATAAAGACACGCCAAATTTGAATAATATTCTCGCTGTTATTGACTTTCCCGACGTATTTCAAAGAACTTCCCGGTCCTACCCCGTAACGTGAAGTTGAATTCTTATATGATCTTGAACCTAGCACAAAGCCCATTTCTAAAACCCCATATCGAATGGCTCCTATTGAACTTCAGAGTTAAAGGTCCAACTACGTGAATTGTTGGACATCGGTTTCATTCGGCCCCAAGACATCTCCTCGGGGTGCTCCTGCTTTTATTTGTAAAGAAGAAAGACGGAGTATGCGACTTCAGATTGACTATCTGGAATCGAACCATGTCACCATCAAGAATAGGTATCCTCTACCTCGTTTTGATGACTTGTTTGACAAGTCAGCAAGGGGCACAATTCTTTTTAAAATCGATCTTCGCTCGGATATCATCACCAAGATTAAAATCGAGGATATTCCAAAGACCGCCTTCAACTCGGTATGACGGCATTATGAATTCTTAGTCATGTCTTTGACTAACTAATGCTCCTGAGGCTTTCATGGATATGATGAACCGCCAGTATTCAAGGAATATTTGATCAATTCGTTGTTGTTTTATTGATGACATCCTCATATATTCCAAAAGTCGTGAAGATCATGAGCACCATTTGAAGCTCGGGTACTCCAAAGGCTTCGTGAAAACAAACTATATGCCAAATTGAAGAAATGCGAGTTCGGGTTGAGGAAGTAGCATTCCTTTGGCACGTGGTGTCGAAAACATGGAGTATCCGTGGACCCTAAAAGATCAAGCAATACAAAGTCAGAGCAACCAAGTCAGGTGATCAAGACGAAGCTTTTGGGCTTAGCCGGTTATTATCGGAGATTCGTGGAAGGGTTTTCTCAATCGCTACTCCATTAACTCAACTAACCCTAAGGATACAAAATTCGTTTGGAAAGAAGAATGCGAGAAAAGTTTCCAAGAGCTTAAGAGAGACTTATTTCTAAGACTGTTCTAACAATACCATCCGGTTCGGATGGATTTGTTATCTACAATGATGCTTCGTGCAAAGGTTAGGATGTGTTCTCATGCAACGTGGGAAAGTCATAGCCTTATGCCTCGTGAACTTAAAGAGTATGAGAGAATTATCCTACTCATGATCTAGAGTTAGCAAAATGTCGTTTTTCAAGCTAAAAATATGGAGAGGCACTATCTATATGGGGAGAAAGTGGAGATATATTCGCACTATAAAAGCCTTAAATATTTCTTCACTCAAAAGAACTCAACATGCGTGGTGTGACGTTGGCTCGAGCTATTGAAAAGACTACGACCACACTATTTAATACCATCCTCGTAAAGCGAACGGGTAGTGACGCATATTGAGTAGAAGATCATATGCGGAATGAGTGCGATGATGTCAAGTATAATGACAGAGCCAACTTTAATAGAAAAAGTTAAGGTTGCTCAAGCCAATCAATCGGAGCCGATGCGTATGAAGAAGAAAGTACAAGAAGGAGCTATTCGGAATCGAGAATCGGAATGAAGAAGGAATACTTTGAGTCCACTCTGAACTTTGTGTCCCTAACGACTCGATTTGAAGTACAAGATTATGATGGAGGCACACAATACACCATTTCAGAATCCATCTCGGAAGTACCAAATGTATCGTGATCTTCGACATACATTTTGGTGGAAACATATAAAGAGAGAGATTGCAAAGTTTATCTCGATGTGTTTAACTTGTCAACGTGTAAAGCGCGAAAGCATCTAGTACTCTAAGGTCCATTATAACCACTTGAGATTCCGAAATGGAAGTGGGAACACATTGTAAGACCCCGAAATTTTTAAATAAAAAAGGAATTTCCTTTATTTATTATTTTGAAATAGTAAGGGTTGATTTGATTAATGTGGATAGTTAAGGGTTAAATACGCAAATATTTCAAAATAAGCAAGTGGTTATAAAATATTCATTATCGCTCGTGGAATATTCGTTTGGTCGTGGAATATTCAGATTTGCTTGGGAATATTCGTATTTACTGACGTAAGCAGCCATGTGTGGGCCCTATAACTGAAAGCGATTGGATAAAGAAACGACAAATATAAGTTGTTTTAAATAACTACAGTAGTTATTCTACCAAGTTAATCTTGTTGGAATACCCTAAAAGTTAAAACACACTAATACGCCATTGTTGAACAAGAAGATACCAGTATTGCACCAATTATTGATTCTTACGTAGAAGGCACTACTCAATAATGGTTACGAAAGAATTACTGCTCAAAGATTTTATTGAGTTAATAATTGCTCAAGGCGTTGATATTTTATATTGCATTGTTTCAATAATTGTCATTACACAAGATTTTTCATTATCGGCAATAATTCATATTATCTCAATAATATTATTAGATAACATTATGGGCAATGTCTAGAAAGTTCTGCCTAAGGAGAGGTTTGGTCATCTAATCATTGCAGCCAAAGAAGAAGAAAATTTTATCGAAAGCCCCTTTCCTTGAACCGCTTCACAGTTGTCAATATTGTGATTTCGTAATATTATTTGTGAATAATTAATTATTGATTTATATGATGAGGAAAATATTGATTTTATGTGGATATAGATGGAGAAAATTTTTAAATGACAATTGTTGAAAATTAATATTTTATCTTTTTCTCGATAAAATAATTCATTTAAATATATTATTTTAATAATATATTAATCTGTGATATTTTTACAACGAATGTGGGATATATGAGTATACTGAGGAGGAAGAGTATTTTGTGGCATTAAATGTTTAAAACATGTTAAACATGTCATGGACCCCATTTATTGATCGAAATTTGATTATAAATTTTGTAAAATCGCTTCGTTTGTGGATTTCTGGCCAATTTCTATTGGAATTTGGAAAAACTTCTTCTACAAAGTTGTAGAGAATTGAATTTCCTATAAAAACTCATGAGATTCGAATTTTCTCGATGAAAGGGCTATTTATTATGAATTATTGAAGTTCAAGTTCAAATAATTGATTTTTTGGGAGTTTAAATTATTTTTGTTAAGAAAAACGTTTTTTTGTATTTTTTTGGACATCATTAACATGTGTGGCTGGTGTTTTGACCAAAAGGTGGGCTAAGGAAAATTTGTATAATTATATTAATATTATATTAAATTTTCTCGCTTTGTGTTCTAAGCATTTTCCTATAAATAGGGTGCTTAGGTTAGAATTGAAAATCACACCGTAAACTCAAGTTTTCTCTCTATTTCTCTCTCGATATTTTGAGCGTATTCTTGTGAGTATTTTGAGTATACTTTGAGTATTGATATATCATGGTAAGTTCATTCATTCCGTTATTCCAAATGTAAGTCTTTCTTCTTCGAGGTAAGGGATATTATTTTTTTCAGTAATGATATTATTTCTTCAATATCATTATAATCAAAATGTTGATCCAAGTTTTATCAAATTTGGAACTTTTTCATGCTCGGGTTACTATTCATGGGTTACTATTCATGAGTTACTATTCACGAAGTTACTATTCATGAGTTACTATTCACGAAGTTACTATTCACGAGTACTATTCATGAAGCGTGAAGATGTTTTTGTGGAATTTCTATCTTTTGGTGTCTGAATTACTATTCACGATATCTGCAGACTATTCACGATACTTATCTGACTATTCACGATACTATCGGACTATTCAATTTAAAATAAAATTTCTTCTTTTGTCCAAAATATCTATTCGGATACTAGCTCCGATTTGTATCCATGTTTTGATCATTCTTGAATTTTACACCACTATGATTATTTTTGAGGTATTTTTGACGTGGATAAAACCAAGTACTAATCCTTAATCCTTAATCCTTGTCATTTTGTTTCACCGGATTCGCTTTCTTTAAAAAAAAATATTTTTCATCATCCTCGCCTTAAATGATGATATTATGGAATATCTTTGGCTCAGAGTGCAAAGATGAATGATTTCTTAAGAATATCTTTGGCCCAGAGTGCAAAGATGAATGATTTCTTAAGAATATCTTTGGCTCAGTAGTCTGCAGATGAATGATTTACGAAGAATATCTTTGGCAGAAAGTGCAAAGATGAATGTGTGTTTAAATGAACACGACCTAATCGATGAATATCTTTGGCCCAGAAGTGCAAAGATGAATATTTGATTCCGATGTATATTGATTGATGTTACAGGGGATAAAAGATGATTTATGAACTTTTAAATTCATACATGTAAGATAGTAGTTTGCATTCTCTACTTAACTCTTCTAATGAATTATTATTTCACGCCATGCATATTGATTTAAAATTTGTTGTCTATCAGATTCTATTAGATTTTTCCCTGTTGAAGACTAACGATAATTTGTTGTATATTATCTTAGTCATAATATTCTTTACTCGAGCTAGTTGAGCTCACCCTTTTCTTTTTGTTCCATTTTTCTCGTGAGGCGAGAATATAAGCGAGTACGAGCCTGGGGTATGGAATGAAGGTTTTAGAAAGGATTGTTTAGTAGTCCTCACCATTTTGTAAATTAATGTATCAATAAATGCGATGAGGATTTATTTGAGTATAGATATTGTCTAGAAGATAATATTTGTATTCAAACTCACGCTTTCTTCGTTGTAATAATAAAGTTGTAGTTGTTTCGCATACCATGTATTGACAACTCGGAATAGGTGATGTATACCTATTTTGGGGGCGCCACACACATTACCATGGATTTCAAATACGGGTCTTCCTACGGTTTCTAAAGGCATCAATGCTATCCGGGTTATTGTTGATAGATTAACCAAGTCTCCGCTTTCATTTCTTGCCAATACGGAGACTTATTCCTTGAACGTCTTGCTTAGTATGTACGTGAATGAGATTGTGAGGTTGCATGGCATGCCCGTATCCATAGTTTTGGATCGTGACCCAAGATTCACTTCAAGATTTTGGGTTAGCTTGCAAAAGCTATGGGCACGGATTTATTTATTGGCTTAAGCATACCCATCCTCAAACAGACGGACAATCGAAAAGGACTATTCAAACTCTTGAAGATTTATTAAGACTCAGTGTCCTAGACTTCAAGGCGGTTGGGATAAGTATTTACCATTGGTGGAATTCTCTCCTACAACAACAGCTTATCGTGCAAGTATAGGTGTGGCTCCATTTGAAGCATTATATGGACGAAAAAGTGTCGCTTTCTAAAATATGTTGGGACGAGGTGGGTGAAGCAACATTGTTGGGACCCGAGTTGAGTACGTATGATCACTACTAAAAGATCCAAATGATTCGACAACGATACAAACCAAGACAAGATCGACAAAAGAGTTATGCGGATCTTCATCGAAAGGACGGAATTTAGTATAGGGGATCATGTATTGTTGTGAGTCAGCTTCCATGGAAGGGAGTTACAAGATTTGGGAAGAGAGGAAAACTCAATCCAAGATTTATTGGTCCATTTCAAATTCTTGGACCGAGTAGGAAATGTAGCCTATAGACTCGCGTTACCTCCGAGTATGTCTCGTGTTCATAATGTGTTTCACATATCCGTATTTCAAAATATGTGAAAGACCAAACCACGCTATAGAAGTTAGAACCCATTTGAGATAGTCAAGACTTAACGATGAGGAGGTACCTCATCGAGATCTTGGATAGAAAGGAGCATGTCCCACGCCAAGAAAGGTCATACCACAAGTTAAAGTTTTGTGGAGGAATCATGCTATAGAGGAAATGACCCGGGAATTGAAAACGGAAATGAAAGCGAGGTATCCTCACCTTTTCGAAACACTGTGTATCGACGCCAATTTCGAGGACGAAATTTCATAAGGAGGGAGGTTGTAAGACCCCAACTTATTATTAATGAAATTAAATTTTCTCTATTTATTATTTTGAAATAGTAAGGGTTGATTTGATTAATGTGGATAGTTAGGGTAAAATACGCAAATATTTCAAAATAAGCAAGTGGTTATAAAATATTCATTGTTGTCGGGGAATATTCGTTTGGTCGTGGAATATTCAGATCGCGTCTGGGAATATTCGCATGACTTGCCAAGTAAATGCATGTGGGGCCCCATAATGGAAAAGAGATTGGATGAAAAAACGACAAATATAAGTGGTTTAAAAATAACAGAAGTGGTTATTATCAATTATATTGTTAAAATACTCGGGTTAAAAACACGAACACACACAAGATTGCACCAATTATTGATTCTTACGTAAGAAGGCACTACTTAATAATGGTTACAATAATTACTGCTCAAAGATTTTATTGATTCAATAATTGCTTTGCATTGATATTTTATATTATCGTTGTTTCATAAATTGTCATTACACAATTTTTCCATTATCTGAGCAATAATTCATATTATCCGAATAATATTATTGGATAACATTATTGGCAATGTCTAGAAAGTTCTCGCTAAGGAGAGGTTTGGTCAACTAATTGCACGCCAAAGAAGAGAAATCTTTATCGAAAGCCCCTCTTCCCTGAACCTGCTCGTTGTCAATATCAGGATTCTCAGTATTATTATTTGTGAATAATTAATTATTGATTCATATGATGAGGAAAATATTGATTTTATGTGGATATAGATGGAGAAAATTTTAATGTGACAATTGTTGAAAATTGAAATTTTATCTTTTTCTATAAAATAATTCATTTAAATATATTATTATATTTTAATAATATAATAATGGTGATATTTTTACAACGAATGTGGGATATATGAGTATACGAGGAGGAAGAGTATTTTTGTTGCAATAAATGTTTAAAACATGTTAAACATGCTCAATGGACCCCATTTATCGACCGAAATTTGATTATAAATTGTAAAATCGCCTGTTTGTGGATTTCGGCCAATTTCTATTTGGAATTCAAAAACTTTCTTCTCGCAAAGTTGTAGAGAATTGAATTTCCTATATAAACTTGAGAGATTCAATTTTCTGATAAAAGGGCTATTTATTGTGAATTATTGAGTTCCAAGCTCAAAAATAATTGATTTTTGGAAGTTTTAATTATTATTTTAAAGAAAAACGTTTTTTTGCATTTAAGTGGGCTAACATGTGATATTAATTGCTGAAATCAGATCTTCAAAGATGGGCTAAGGAAATTTATAATATATATTAATATTTTATTAAATTTTCTAACTTTGGTGTTCTAAGCATTTTCCTATAAATAGGTGTGCTTGGGTTAAATTAAAATCACACCGTAAACCGAAGTTTTCTCTCTATATTATCGAGCGTATTCTTGTGAGTATTTTGAGTATACTTTGAGTATTGTTAGACGGTGGTAAGTTCCCTTCAAAGACTATACCCTAGATTCCAAATTAAAAGTACTAATCTTTCGAGGTAAGGGATGTTATTTTCTTCTCAAATGATATTATTTCTTCAATATCATTATCTTTGAAATATTGGTTGGAACTTTTATCAAATTTAGAACTTTTCATGTCTGGGTTACTATTCATGAGTTACTATTCACGAGTTACTATTCATGAGTTACTATTCACGATTACTATTCACGAAAGCGTGAAGATGTTTTTTTTGGAAATTTCTATCTTTTGGTGTCTGAGTTACTATTCACGTATCTGACTATTCACCAAAAATGAAATTTCTTCTTTTTCCAAAATATCTATTCGGATACTAACTTTGATCAGATCCATGTTTTGATCATTCTTGAATTTTACACCACCACGATTATTTTTGAGGTATTTTTGAACATGGATAAAATAAAGTACTAATCCTTAATCCTTAATCCTTGTCATTTTGTTTCATTGGATTCGCTTTCTTTAAAAATATTTTTCATCATCCTCGCTTCAATGATGATATTATTGAATATCTTTGGCCCAGAGTAGCAAAAATGAATGATTTTTGAAAGAATATCTTTGGCTCAGTAGTGCAAAGATGAACAGTGTTTAGATGAACATGGCCAATCGATGAATATCTTTGGCCCAGAGTGCAAAAGATGAATATTTGATTCCGTATATATATTGATTGATGTTACAGGGATAAAAGATAGATTTATGAACTTTTTAAATTCATACATAGAAGATAGTAGTTTGCGCCTCTACTTAACTCTTCTAATGAATTATTATTTCCACTGCGAATATTGATTTAAAATTTGTTGTCTATTGTATTCTATTAGATTTTTCCTGTTGAAAACTAATGATAATTTGTTGTATATTATCTTAGTCATAATATTCTTTATTTGGGCTAGTTGAGCTCACCCTTTTCCTTTTTGTTCCATTTTTCTTCTCGGAGGCGAGAATATAAGCGAATTGCAGCCTGGGTATGGAATGAAGGTTCTAGAGAGTTGTTTAGTAGTCCTCACCATTTTTGTAAAATAATGTATCAATAAATGTGATGAGGATTTATTTGAGTATAGATATTGTCTAGAAGATAATATTTGTATTCAAACTCACAGCTTTACTGTTGTAATAATAAAGTTGTAGTTGTTTACGTATTCATGTATTGATTAACTCGTAATGGGTGATGTATACCTATTTTGGGGGCGTCACATCACATATCACATATGGACCTTTGTTTTTTTTTGGGTTTTTATTAATTTCCACACGCATGGTTGAGAATCGAATTTTTGACCTCCGTGGCGGAACCAGAACGTTTTTGTAAAGGGGTTAAAATTTTTAAACCAAACGGGCCAAAATTATTAATACTACCACTTGTTTCAGACTTGATAATTGATTATTAGAAGAATTAGACTGAAAATCTATTTGGCAGGTTTAATGTAAATGAAAGGCAAAAAGGCCCGGGTTTTGGTAGGATGAAAATATGAGGCCCGTGGGCTTCTCCCTTTAAATTTTTTTTTCAAACTCTTTGCTACACCAAAAATAGTAATAATAATAAATAATAAAAATAATAAATAATTAATAATAAACAATAATACAAACAAACACGATTAATTAATTACCTACATTAACTACATATCTCAATCAATTAAAATTTTAATAGTATTACAAATTAGTATTATTAATTAATTACATACATTAACTACATATCTTAATTATAGTTTTCAATTATAGTTAAAATATATTGAAGATTGCATTAAAAACAAATAGTTGTTGTACCTCAGTTGGTTTGAACTCTTATTTATTTATTTACAAGTCTTGTGTTCAAGCCTCACAACCCGCAAGTAGTAACATTTTATTTCTTAAAAAAAAAGAAAGGTTCATGGGCCACGGGCCGAGACAAAAACGGGCCCGAGTTTTGGTGGGTTTGAAAAATCTTTAAAGTCTTGGAATTTTTGGTGGGTGGTAAGGCGACAAATGGCCTTGGGCTGTTGCCAGTCTAAGAAGAATCAACAATTCTTTGTATGACTAGCTAGTATCATTTATATGAGAAATCATAATTTCATCAATTAACCTAAAATTAATCACTAACTAGTATCATTTATATGAGAAATATTAATTTCTTATTTTTATGATCTTAGTTTTCCTTTACTATTACTTGCGGAACTTGTTAATTGTCAAAAATATATGATATTCTATTTGTTCTAAAATATAAGACTAAAATGAGCTTTTAATTATTTTGTTCAAACTAAACTGGTAAACCGCATTGGAAGAGCTAGCTAGCAGGTGGGCCGTGGGTGTTTGATTGTTGAAAAATTTAATAGCAGAAGCATTCCCTTAGGCCTTAGCCTAAAATATGAAAGGAAATTAAAAGCTAGCTAGTACGTTAAATTATAGAATTATTACTTTATTCTGATAAAGAAACATAATTAATATATTCAGCAAACAGAAATTAAACAATAATTTAATATTACTCCAACAGTAACAATTTTGAAAACTAAATTACTAAACAGAAAATTTGGTCTAAGAAATTATCCACCAAAGTTTAACCAATATAAAGAATAAGTAGTCCATGTTACTACACTCGACCACTAAATTAAAAAATAAACAAAAAAGCGGAAAATCACAACAATAACAATGAATATCACAAAACCTATAAAATCAGTAAACCACTGACCTAAGACCCATTTAGACCCCAATCAAATTAGACCATAAGAATCAAATTACCAAATTTTAAAGACATTTGGGCTAAATTAGAACTTAGAAATTAGTCAAATTACCAAAGTGGAGGTGGTAATTTGGGAGCGGTGGTTTGGTGGAGCAATCGTGATGACTGGCCAAGCGGCGATGAGATGAAAGCGATGTGAGAGCACTTTGGAGGCGAAGGCTGCAAGGAGGCGGAAGAGGGAATCAGTTAAGCAAAGGCGAAGAAGAGTTAGTGTTACTGTGTTAGTAAAGTCTGTGGACTGAAGAATAAAAGAATAAGAGAGTCTGAAGCCCTAACAAAATTTTCTTTTTTAATGAAACGACGTCGTTTCATGTTACCATAAAAACAACAAAAAACAAAAAACAAACCTGTTGTAGATCTAGTCGGAGAAGAAGTCGGAAGCAGAGGCAGACGACACGCTCGGCGCTTGGCTTAACGGCATGGTGCCCCCCCTCTATTCCGCTTGGGCTGCCACCTATATCGGGTCGATGCCCCCCTAATTTCGCCTCTGTTTGACCTTATAAAAATTATAAGATAAGAGTTATTGTTGGGCCAAGAAACATACGAGCACATATGAACCTTGCAATCATGCTTTTCTGATCATCATTGATCACACAAATACCATTTTAGATCCTTGTAGCATATCCTCTTTCACAAAGTTGTCCCATGCTAATAAATATTTAAATAATTTATGGTATCAGATGTGTTAACAAATAACAAGATGATTATTCTAACTAGTACATGCATGTTATGTATACACATGAATGATATTCTAGTTTTAAAACGTGGGACTGGGCAACAAAAGTGGTACTATAAAATATCTAGCCTTGGACTCTGTTAGGGGCAAGAGTATTGAATAAATTAGTATTTTAATTGTTCTAGTTCCTATATTAATGGAAGATGGTAATTTAGTATGTTTACGGAGCTGATAAAGAAAGACAATTAAGATATTTTATTAAGTTGATTTATTGAATTATATAATGCGTTATTTAATGATCAGTTTCTATAGTGTTATTATAAACAGTAAAAATTAAGTGTTCTGGTGTTGCATGATTATTAAGGAATTAAATTCTAATATATTATAGTGATGGGAATGCAGAATTTAGTAAATAAATATTAAATAATATGTATGATTTTACTTAATTAAAAATTATTTTATTTCATATGACTTGATCGAATTGAACGAGGCTAGCAAATTGTATTGGGTTTTGTTTTTTGGTATTATATTGCTTAATCTAGATACGAATTCCGTACTCTTTTAATTAGATTTTTTTAAATTTTAATTTGTTCATTTTGCTACTCGTGTAGAAAGTTGGTATTGCATGTCGTGATTATTTCTTGTCAAATTTATTGTGATAGTTTCATTTTGGCGTTGATTTTTGGAACTCATATTTGTACTCTTTTAAACTAGTGCATCATGTCTAAAATGTATTTTGATATTTATAGAAATGTACATGTCAGTATATCCTAGAGACCTTGTGCTGATAATTCGTTTCAGTTAGACATGCACATATTAGAATTCATTTGTATTAGTATTGTATCACTTGTGTTGTGACATTATATCTTTATTAGAATGTACCGTAGGGTATACTTGAGATATAACCACTTGTGGGGTAGCACATGCATGTCGTTTTGACACTGAGACATTACACATTCTGTGGCGGTGTGATTAGTCCACGACGTCTCTATTTTGTGCTCTGATGGGAGTTGGTCATATGGTAATTTTGTTGTGAGAGACTATGGGTCGACCCTAGTTTTCTATTTTTTTTTCTGTTCTGCGGATTGATGTTGTTTGTGCCAAACACGCTTTTCGATTTTGCATTCATCTGGATTGCACAGTTCGATGTGTTATTGTTTGTGTGACAATATTTTAATTGTCTGTGTGACATTATTTGAGTCGTCTGTGTGAAAAGACATGTTTGTGTTTTTTTCTAAACTCGTTATGAAATAACATACAACCCTTTTGATTCAATCTATCATTTCATTGTGTTAGTCTTGTTTGTTTGAGTTTGGTTTAATTAATCAAGTTAATTATTTCAATTCATTATTTTTGTATTCTATATTCGTACTGAGCACTTGGCTCATTGTGTCGTTGGAGAATTTCAAGTATTAATTGTTAGTTTTCGATATTACTCTAAGTATTAAATATAACTTTGATTTTTTCACTATTTTTTGACTAATAAATAATATTCTTTTTTTTTTCAATACAAAGACAATATAGGCAATTGGTATTATATTTAATACTCCCTCCGTCCCAAATTAATTGCTCAGTTTTGACTTTTTAAAGTCAAATTGACCATTTTAAAATTAATTTTTTTACTATTTTTGTTAAAATATAGGTGAAGAGATTATAACCAAAAGAAAGTATATACAATTTATTACTAACCCCAATTTTTATAATTTTAGAAATATATTTATATATGTTTAACTATTAATTCTAAAAATAGTCAATTTGACTTAAAAAAGTCAAAACTGAATAATTAATTTGGGACAGAGGGAGTATTATACAATTATTTTTTTAATATTTATGTACAACTCTAAAATGATTTATATTAAGAGATGGAGGGAGTATGAAATGTGAGATTAAACAATCTCTCTTTACAAAATATCAAACAACCTGAAAAATAAAAGCATACATTAGATTGTCTTTTGAAAACTAATTCAAGAATAAAAAAAATTAAAAGCATTAAATTATTATAAATAACTCAATCCGAAACATTTGGAATTTGGATTTTTTATTTTATTTTATCAATATATTGCTGCATAAAAAAAAGAAAAGAAAAAAGAAAGTAGTAGTCATACATCTTTCTCACACGAACCAAGTTCAAGACATCATAGTTTGAGGTGATGGACATTTATTCCTACAAGTCCAAACATGACCTTAAGATAGTGATTGTCTTGGGTGCCCAACGGCCCCAACCAACGGCGGGCTTAATTTCAATCATAAGTTGCAATACTTCATCTTTCTTAATATAAGTCGTTTTAAAATTATACACACGCATTAAGAAATAATTATATAATCTTAAATATAATATTAATTATCTAAATTGTCCTTGTATTAGAAAAAGATAGTGTTATTTATTGGACAAAAACTAGTAAGAGAACCAATTATATTTATTACTTGGGGTTATATTAATAATTAAGCAATTACTGCTTATTTGAAATTCTCAAACGACTTGTATTAAGAGACAAAAATACTTCTTTAAAACGACTTATATTAAGAAACGGGATATTAAAAACAAAAAGATGGTCACGTGAGATGTACAACTTGATCCAACATGTCTGCCCCTTAGTACACCCCCACTCATATAATTACTTGCTTCCCCAATATCTCCGGATCCAATGTAACCATCATGTATTTTTTTCAAGAATTTGAAAAGAGAGAAAAGGACAAGACATTGGACTTGGAGGTCTAGTGCTCAAGGAACAAAACAACTCTTCTTTGCCAGCCCATTCCCATAAAATAAAGAAAGAAAAAGGCCTCAAATTGCACAAAAATTGTACTCTTATCATGTTTTAGTTTGAGTTAAAATTGAGATTATAAAATTATTAGGTTTTTAATTTTACTAGCTAAGTACTCCACGTGACGCCCTAAATTTGGACATACCCAACCCAATTTAAATCGTCAAAATACAAATAATATATATTATTTTCTTATTTATAATTATCATAATGTCGTGTATAGTACGACAACACATTCATTAAGTTTTCACTGTAATTATTGTCACATTATTTTGAAACTTGATGAGGACTACTAATCATCATTGCATTCCCTACACTCTCATTTCTTGTAAGAAATTATGAAATAAAAAGGTGAACTCAAATAGTCTAGTAAAAAATATCAAGACTAAGATAACGAAGAATAAGTTATCCTTTGCCTTCAACGGTGATAAATCAAATATTTAAAAAATGATAGACAACATAAGTTTTCAACAAACAATTGCAGCGAAATGAGTAATTCATTAGAAGAGTCAAATAGATCATAATGTTTACTATCTTCTCTAATTAAAAATTTACCATCTAGATTGCATCAACTGTGACACCAATGGTCATGATCATGTTAATCAATAGTTCCTCTTTACACTCAAGTCAAAGATAACTTTCACCACGTTCCATGCCACACATGCTAAAGACACTCAACAATCATATTGTTTTTACGGCCAGGTCAAACACATTCAACTGTAACATCAATGGTCATGAACATGTTAATTAACAGTTTCTCTTTGTACCCAAGCCAAAAAAAACTTTCACCACGTTTTCTTGTCACACGGGCTAAAGACATTCAACAATTATATTGTTTTGGCACCCAGGCCATAGATATTCATAACAACTTAAGTTATGAAGATTAGTACAAATAACAATTATATAAAGGATAAACAAAAATAATAAGATAAATGATAAATATTAGAGATTTGTAATTTAATTTATCCAGATTCTAATAATGTCCAATTTGTCAACACGATATCCAAAAAATTGATTCGAGTTCAAGAATAATAATTAAGATTCACAGTTCATATGTAACACTTTAAATTCAATAAAAAGGTTCAGGTCAAAAGATATTAGATGTACCAACTATTAAAAAAATTCTAATCAATTTAGAATTTTTAGCCGTTTAATGTTAAGGGTTATAAAAATGAACAATACATTTATGAGTATGGAAGAAAATGATATCACTTACGAGTTACGAGTATGAAAGAAAATTATATCATTTACCTTAGCACGTGAATAAATATTGCTTTCTATGTAGTTGATCAACTTGAACAATTATTGCTCTCTTGAGTCTTAGCACACTTAGAAAGACACTTGCACTAAGCATTTTTTAAAAAGTGGAAGGAATGATAAACAAGAAAGTTATGAAACTCCTTACGCTAAGCCCCCTATTTATACTCAAAACTTAACCAACATCTACCACACATCAATTAAACACACTTTTCATATTTCAAGATTATCTTTAATATACCACATATTAATTATCCACAATTTTCACATTTCAAAATTATATTTAATCTACCACATGTTAATTATCCACATTTTCACATTTTAATATTATATTTTTCTTTATTATTCATAGTTATTATTATTATTATATTATCTATCTTCTGCATTATTAACTTAATGTATTAATATGACATGTGATTAAGTATACAATATTCTTCAAATAATGAGTATGTCTAACTATTTAATTCTCGTGACTTTTAATTGCTCAACTTTCTATTATTACCCTCAATTATTAGTTCAATAATGTGAAATATTGTGCATTTGTTACTATGATAATTATTGGTTCAATAATATGAAATACCGTGCATTTGATAATCTGACAATTATTGGTTCAATAATATGAAATATTGTGGAATACCATGTGTTACTCTGGAACACTGTGTGCTATTGTAAAATATTATGTACTACTATTTTTTTATCACTGGATATTTTTAAAATGGTATTTCTTTAACAGTTAAAAGTAATAGTTTCGCCAAGAATTTTTTTTATTTAAAATGTTATTTCTATCGTTTTTTGTATCCGACAATTATTTTATTTTGGGGTCCACCAATGATTGGTTGTTTCAACGCCGTCGTACTTTACCGAATATTTTCTGACTTTCTTTTTTGTTTCTTATACCGAATATTTTTCAACATTGTTTTTGTTTCTTGTAATTTGCACATATCATCCTTAACTTTAACTTTTTTATCAATTTAACACCTTACTGATTAGAATAATATTTATAAATAAAATTAAGTTTTATTTATTAAAAGTTGGGGTCTTACACCCTATACGAAGCACAAATTATTTTTTAAATAAAATTAAATTAAATTTTTAATTTATTTTATATAGTGATTATAAAATATATTTTTTGAATTTTAAATTGACTTACTACTCTCATTTGAATGACTATAAATTTTGCTTAAAATTGAATGACTATAGATCACATATTAAGTGTTACAAATGTGATTCCTTTGTTATTTTTAATTTAATATTTAATTTTTATAATCAATCATTCATATTTATATATGCATTTTTAATTAGAGTTTAAAGTTAAGTGGAAACTTAAAACCTAAACGCAGTGGTTAAGTCATACTACTATTGTATAATTAATTAACTAAATAAATTCTATAAAAATAAATTTTATAAAAATAATTTTTTTGTAAAACAATAAGTCAATCACACAATGATTTTAGTTTTAAAAGATAATTAAATTTTAATTAGTAATATATAAGTCATGATTTTTAACATTAATTAACTTATGGTCTCCTATATGAAATAAAGTTGTTTACTAAATTTTAATCATTAATATATTTTGTAATACATTATAATTTTTTTATATTAATTATTATTTATTAATAATATTTTTCTTATATTTTTAATATATAATTATTTAAGAATATAATTGTTGTAGAATAATGAGTTACCATTAAGATTTTAATTTTAAAAGTTAGTTACCTAAATTTTAATAATTAATATATAAGTTAGAATTATTTTGTAACATTAATTAACTAAATGTCTCTTATTTTGAGTTTCAAACTTGCCTCCAATACACTATCAATATTGCATTGACATACAATGATTGAATTGAACCAGTCATGATGTAAAAAAATTAAGAGTAAAATACAGTGACACCCCCTCTAGATAACCATAATAACACTTGTAAGACCCCAAATTATTAATAATTGAAATTTAATTTTCTCTATTTATCATTTTGAAATAGTTAGGGTTGATTTGATTAATGTGGTTAGTTATGGGTAAAATGCGCAAATATTTCAAATAAGCAAGTGGTTATAAAATACTCATTGTTGTCGGAGGATATTCGTTTGGTCGTGGAATATTTTTGCTGTTGGAGAATATTCGTAAGACGGCGCAGCCTTGTGTGGGTCCATAACGGAAAGCAATTGGATGAAGAAAACGACAAGTATAAGTTGTTATAAATAACGGCAGCGATTATTCACCGCTAATCTCGTGTTGGAATATCCGGTGGTTAAAACACAAGATGTCGCGTTGTTGAACAAGAATGGCGCCAGATTGCACCAATTATTGATTCTTACGTAAGAAGGCACTACTCAATAAATGTTACGAAGAATTATTTATTCAAGATTTTATTTTATTGATTCAATAATTCTTTGCGTTGATTTTTTATATTCTCGTTATTTCAATAATTGTCACTACACAAGATTTTTTCATTATCTGAGCAATAATTCATATTATCTGAATAATATTATTAGATAACATTATTGGCAATGTCTAGAAAGTTCTGTCTAAGGAGAGGTTTGGTCACCTAATTGCGCGCCAAAGATGAGAGAAATCTTTATTGAAAGCCCTTCTTCTTTCTGAGGAGCGTGCACAAGATCTTTGTGATTCTGTAATATTATTTGTGAATAATTAATTATTGATTTATATGATGAGGAAAATATTGATTTTATGTGGATATAGATGGAGAAAATTTTTAAATGTGACAATTGTTGAAAATTAATATTTTATCTTTTTCTCGACGATAAAATAATTCATTTGAATATATTATTTTAATAATATATTAATGGTGATATTTTACAATAAATGTGGGATATATGAGTATATGAGGAGGAAGAGTATTTTTGTTGCATTAAATGATTAACACATATTTTGTGTGTTTGAACCCCATTTCTTGATTGAAATTTGATTATAGCACAATAAAATCGTCTGTATGTGGATTTCTTTCAATTTCTGCTTTGGAATTTGGAAAAATTTTCTTACGCAAAGTTGTAGAATTGAATTTCCTATACATAGTCGAGAGATTCAAATTTTCCGATAAAAGGGCTATTTATTATGAATTATTGAAGTTCAAGTTCAAAATAATTAATTTTTGGAAGTTTTATTTATTTTATTAATAAAACGTTTTTTATATGTAATGGGCATCTTTAACATGTGTATGGTGGCTAAATTCAGTTTCAAGATGTGGGCGTATGAATTTTGTTTATATATAATATTATTATATTCAATTTTTTGCTTTGGTGTTCTAAGCAATTTCCTATAAATAGGGTGCTTAGGTTAGAATTGAAAATCACACCAGAAACTAAAGATTTCTCTCTCTTTCTCTCTCGATAATATCGAGCGTATTTTGTTAGTATTTTAGTACTTTGAGTATTGCTATATCTGATGCAAGTTCTTTCAAAGACTATATCCAATTATTCCAAATCGTAAGTCTTATTCTTTCCGAGGTAAGGGATGTTATTTTATTCGAAATGATATTATTTCTTCAATATCATTATCGCCGAAATATTGGTTGGAAATTTTATCAAATTTGGAACTTTTTTTTCAAGTCTCGGGTTCTTATTCACGAGTTACTATTCACGAGTACTATTCACGAGTACGTTCACGAAGCGATGATATTTTTTGTGAAATTTCTATCTTTTGAGGTCTGAGTTACTATTCACGTATCTTGCACTATTCACGTATACTCTGACTATTCACCTGAATCGACACTATTCACGTAAAAAATTAAGTTTTCTTCTCTGTGTCCAAGATTATGCTGTTATGATTCCTATCTTTGGTCGGATCTATGTTTTGATCTTCATTCTTGAATTTTACTCCATATGGTTATTTATGAAGTATTTTTGAACTTGGATTATTTAAAATACGAATCCTTAATACTTGTTCTTTTGTTTCACTTTGGATTCGTTTTTTAAAATATTTTTCATCATCCTCAGATCCTAAATGATGATATTCTTTGAATATCTTTGGCACATGGTAGTGAAGATGAATGATTTCTTAATGAATATCTTTGGCCTTAGTGCAAAGATGAGCAGTGTTAGAGATAAACATGATCGTTGATTAATATCTTTGGCCGTAGTGCAAAGATGAGCAGTGTTTAGATGAACATGACGTGATGAATATCTTTGGCACATAGTGCAAAGATGAATATTTGATTCAGGATATATATTGATTGATGTTACTGAGGATAAAATATCGACGATGAACTTTTAAATTCATATATAGAAGATAGTAGTTTGCATTCTCTCTACTTAACTCTTACAATGAATTATTATTTCATTGCTATTGAATATTGATTTAAAAGCGGTTGTCATTGTATTCTATTAGATTTTTCTCTTTGAGAACTAACGATAATTTGTTCTATATTATCTTGAGTCGTAATATTCTTTCTTGCTGGGCTAGTTTGAGCTCACCATTTTCCTTGTTGTTCCATTTTTCTTCTCGGGGAGGCGAGAATGTAGCGAGTACTAATCGAGGTGTGGAGTAATGGCTTCAAAGCAGATTGTTTTAGTAGTCCTCACTATTTTATAAAATAGTGTATTAATAATTATAATGAAGACTTATTTGAGTGTGGATATTGTCTAGATGATGATATTTGTATTTAAATCACAATTTTTATATTGTATTAATAAAGTTGTAGTTGTTTACGTACCATGTATTTGGCGATTTCGGAATGGGTGTTGTATACCCTATTTTGGGGCGTCGCACTTCACTCACCTCTGTGCCCCCAAAATAGGTATACACCACACCCATTCTCGAAGTGCCAAATACATGGTACGTAAACAACTACAACTTTATTATTACAACAAGAAAAACTATGAGTTTAAATACAAATATTATCTTCAGACAATATCTATACTCAAATAAATCCCCATCACATTTATTGATACATTATTTTATAAAATGGTGAGGACTACTAAACAATCCTTTCTAAAACCTTCATTCCATACCCGGACTAAGACTCATTACATTCTCGCCTCCCGAGAAGAAAAATGGAACAACAAGGAAAAGGGTGAGCTCAACTAGCCCAAAGAAAGAATACTATGACTAAGATAATATACAACAAATTATCGTTAGTCTCCAACAGGGAAAATCGATAGAATATAATGATAACAAGTTTCAGATCAATATTCATGGTGAAATAATAATTCATGTAAGAGTTACGTGAGAATGAAATCTACTATAATCTATGAATTTAACAAATCCATCATCAATATTTTATCCCTGTAACATCAATCAATATTCATCTCAAATCAAATATTCATCTTTGCACTACTGAGCCAAAGATATTCATCAATCGGTTATGTTCATCTCAACACTGCTCATCTTTGCACTAAAGGCCAAAGATATTCATCGATCGGTCGTGTTCATTTAAACACCTGCTCATCTTTGCACTACACAGCCAAAGATATTCTTCAAAAATCATTCATCTTTGAACTACGGGCCAAAGATATTCAATAATATCATCATTTAAGATCGAGGATGATGAAAATATTTTTAAGAGAACGAATCCAAAGAAACAAAATGACAAGGATTAAGGATTAAGGATTAGTACTTTGTTTTATCCATGTCCAACAATACCTCAAAAATAATCATAGTGGTGTAAAATTCAAGAATGATCAAAACATGGATACAATCAAAGCTAGTATCCGAATAGATATTTTGACGAAAAGAAGAAATTTTATTTTTATGAATAAAGGTCAGATATCGTGAATAGTCTTCCGTATCGTGAATAAGGTCAGATATCGTGAATAAATAACATGATATCATGAATAGTAAATCCGACACCAAAAGATAGAAATTCCACAAAAACATCTTCACGCTTCGTGAATAGTACTCGTGAATAAGAACTCGTGAATAGTAACTCATGAATAAGTAACTCGTGAATAGTAACTCATGAATAGTAACCCCGATATGAAAAAGTTCCAAATTTGATAAAAGTTCCAACTAATATTTCAAAGATAATGATATTGAAGAAATAATATCATTTGAGAAGAAAATAACACCCTTACCTCAAAATAACCGTATTTACGATTGAATTTCTGACATATATAGTCTTGTGAAACTTGCAGACCGAATAGCAACTCTCAAAATATCAAAATACTCACAAAAATACGCCGATAATCTAGAGAGAAAGAAAACTTGTTTCGGTGTGATTTTCAATTCTAACTTAGCCTTCTATTTATAGGAAATTGTTAAGACGTTGTAAGGCAGACTTAACTCTGCAACTTTGATGGCTTTTACACCGCTACTATTCCCACCCACCACATTTGAAATAAAATTCAGCACATTTCTTCACCAACCACAAGTGGGGCCCACCAATTCTAGAATTTTCCACCAAAATCAATTATAAACCTAATTTCCAGTATCGATCACCTCTTAAAATTCATAACAAATCATTCGTTCATTTTTAACGGTTCAAAATTTGT
Organism: Panax quinquefolius; assembly: GCA_020205615.1. Taxonomy (NCBI): domain Eukaryota; kingdom Viridiplantae; phylum Streptophyta; class Magnoliopsida; order Apiales; family Araliaceae; genus Panax; species Panax quinquefolius. Next base: position 37,668,682 of record CM035169.1, read on the forward strand.
GGACATATACTCAACTTATGTATGTATAACATATCCAAAAATTACAACGATCCAACTAGTCGGATTAAAATTTATAACTCACGCAATATATCGTATAAATAATTGATTTGATTTTAATACCTCCGTCCGATAAAATACCATAAAACACCTCAACATTAATTTCTTCATTTATAACCACATAAATAAATCCATCATTTATATCCACATAAAATAAATATTTCTTTATCATATAAATTAATAATTAATTATTCACAAATAATATTACGAATCACAATTATTATAACCAAAGTAGTTCCTGTGAAAGAGGGGCTTTCCAATAAGGATCTCTCCTTATCTTGGCCTGAATTAGGTGACCAAACCTCTCCTTAGACGAACTTTCTAGACATTGCCAATAATGTTATCTAATAATATTATTCAAATAATATGAATTATTGATCCGATAATGGGAAATCATTATGCGATGGACAATTATTGAAACAAAGAATAATATAAAATACCAACGCAAAGAATTATTGAATCAATAAAATAAATTATTGAACAAGAATTATCGTAACAATTATTGAGTAGTGCCTTCACGTAAGAATCAATAATTGATGCAATACTGCAGTGCTATCTTCTTGTTCACGCCAATGTATTAGTGTGTTTTAACCAATCGGGTATTCCAACAATGATAATCTGTGAATAATTACGCTGTAGTTTTTTTAAACAACTTATATTTGTCGTTTTTCTCATCCAATCGCTTTCAGTTATGGGGCCCACATGGCATGTGATCATCATCACGAATATTCCACGACCAAACGAATATTCCCAAACAAAATGAATATTTTATAACCACTTGCTTATTTTGAAATATTTATGTATTTAACCCTTAACTATCCACATTAATCAAATCAACCCTTACTATTTCAAAATAATAAATAAAGGAAATTCCTTTTATTTAAAAAAATTTCGGGTCTTACAACCTCCCTCCTTATGAAATTTCGTCCCTCGAAATTGACGTGACGTACTGGAATTTCGAAAAGGTGAGGATACCTCGCTTTCATTTCCGCTTTCCAATTCCCGGTGTCATTTCTCTATAGCATGATTCCTCCACAAAACTTTAACTTGTGGTATGACCTTTCTTGCGTAGGACATGCTCCTTCCTATCTAAGATCTTGACAGTGCCTCCTCATATCGTTAAGTCTTGGTTATCTCGTCCGGTTCTAACTTCAATAACGTGGTTCGGGTCTTTCACATATTTACGAAGTGAGATATGTGAAACACATTATGAACACGAGACATACTCGGAGGTAACGCAAGTCTATAGGCTACATTTTCTACTCTCGTCAAGAATTTGAAATGGACCAATAAATCGTGGATTGAGCTTTCCTCTCTTCCCAAATCTTGTAACTCCTTCCATGGAGCAACTCGCAATAATACATGATCCCCTACACTAAATTCCACGTCCTTTCGATGAAGATCCGCATAACTCTTTTATCGATCTTGTCTTTGTTTGTATCGTTGTCGAATCATTTGGATCTTTTCGATAGTCATACGTCTTAACTTTCTGTCCCAACAATGTTGCTTCACCCACCTCATCCCAACATATTGGAGAACGACATTTTCGTCCCATATAATGCTTCAAATGGAGCCACACCTATACTTGCACGATAATCTGTTGTTGTAGGAGAATTCCACCAATGGTAAATACTTATCCCAACCGCCTTTGAAGTCTAGGACACGAGTCTTAATAAATCTTCAAGAGTTTGAATAGTCCTCTCGATTGTCCGTCTGCTTTGGGATGGTATCTTCAACTAAATCGCAAACTGCGCTCCCATAGCTTTTTGCAAGCTAACCCAAAATCTTGAAGTGAATCTTGGGTCACGATCCAAAACTATGGATACGTGCATGCCATGCAACCTCACAATCTCATTTACGTACATATACTAGCAAGACGTTCAAGGAATAAGTCTCCAGTGTCGGCAAGAAATGAAAGCGATTTGGTTAATCTATCAACAATAACCCAAATAGCATTGATGCCTTGAGAAACCGTAGGAAGACCCGTGAACGAAATCCATGGTAATGTGTTCCCACTTCCATTCCGGAATCTCAAGTGGTTGCAACGGACCCTTAGGTACTAGATGCTCCGCTTTTACACGTTAGCGAAGTTAAACACATCGAGATAAACTTTACGCAATCTCTCTTTCATATTATTCCACCAAAATGTATGTCAAGATCACGATACATTTTAGTACTTCCGTGATGGATTGCAAATGGTGTATTGTGTGCCTCCATCATAATCTTGTTCTTCAAATCGAGTCGTTAGGAACATAAAGTCTAGAGTGGACTCAAGTATTCTTTCTTCATCAATTCTCGCTTAGGAATAGCTCCTTCTTGTACTTTCTTCTTCATATGCATCAACTCCGGCCGGGTGGCTTGGCGAAACTTTAACTTTATCGATTAAAGTCGATTATACTCAGTATATCATCACATGGGTACCTAGAGTTTTCATCTCCATCTCTATTATTTGTAAATTATACGAAATTAGTCTTTGACAATATCGTACTTTCAGATTTCTTATATGTCGATCTTCTACTCAACACGTCATTTACCACGTTAACGCTTTTCGAGGATGGCATGGTTAGAACATGTCTTTGAAATGAGTCTCCTCTTGAGTTCTTCAAGTTCTTCCCACATTCCTTGCTCCATTCAATTTTGTATCTCTACGAGTCACCGCGATAATGGAATAGAGATACGAGAATATCCTTCAACGAATCTCCGATAATAACCAACTAAGCCTGAAAAGCTACGTATTTCGATTCTTGACTTAGGTTGCTCTCAATCTGTGACTCATATCCCAATCTTGGATAAGACGTCACAATGACACCTATCGCTTTTATCGCATCTAATATAGACGTCCCCCATAGAGAATCTCGCTTAGGTAAATTCCACAAAGGAAGTCACCAGATAAAGGCTCGGTACCAAATTCTATAGTTGAATTTTTAACTCCACGAAGTTCAATAGAGCCATTCGATATGAGATTTTAGAAATGAGTTTTGTCTCGAGTTCAAAGTCGATACAAAATTTAATATCGAGCTTTGGGAGTAAGCCAAGAAATTCTTCTTAAAAAATACGTCGGAAAAATCACTAACAACAAGAATATTATTCAAATCGGCGTGTCTTTATTCAAATCCATAACATGGACTAAGAAAACTTGACATCCGTAATAAACGAATGACTTCATGGCTTGATATGAAAATGTTTGATTACAATGGTTTGATTGCTTGAATTGAATAACGAGTTGCTTAGAATATGAAAACTAACAACCTTACGAAAAGTAATCAATTTCGGCATGATGAGTAGTTAACCTTAAAATCACATCAAAAGCAAATATCTCTATAGAAATAAGGTTAACGTAATGTGATAGTGCCAACTGAATCAAGCAAGATTTCTAAACAACGGATGTAATGAAAGTTTCTCTAACGAGTCTCCATAAATAAATCAAAGTCTAATTTCTCCGTAGTCAAGTTCAAACGTTGAGCGCAAGTAAGAGATAAAAGAATGGGTAGAACCGATATCTAGTAAGGTATATACTTCGCAAGAATTTATAATTAACTAACCCGTACTAACTTCGTTCGGGTTCTCGCATTTTGATTTGGTCACGACAAACGCTCTTCCAAGAACCGTTGACTTTGACTTTTCTCTGGGACATCCTTTTGAGTCACCATTCCGCTTGATTGGGTTTCGATATCGTCTGATCTCGAAGCGATATGTCCTTCTTTTCCACAATTATAAGATACCTTAAATCTGTGGGCCAGTTTGATTTGTGATATGTCCCTCTTTCCGCATTTATAACATATGATGGGTGGTCGTTCTCCTCCTTGGAACTAGTTGCTCTCGGGCGGCCGACTTCTTCAAATGGTCGTTGTTGAATCTCCTCTTTTAAAATCTCCTCCCACTCGCTTCTTCTATTTTCATGGCCACGATTACCACCGAGTGGTTACCGCCTTTGTCCGTATTCTTCTTTCTCCGCGGGTTATCGTTATTACGATGACCGCTATCTTGATATGATCCTGGTTATGGTCCCTCGGTTGAACGTACTCATTATCTCGCTTCTAACAATGAGCCTGCTGACAACATCTCGAATAGAGAGAAAATTTATGAGAAATGAGATCTTGGACGTATCTTAGGGTTTCAAACCTCTAAGAAACATCCGTGTCATAATACGTTCCTCATTCTCCACCAAATGAGGTGCAAACACTGGATAACTCTGCAAACTTTCCTCGTCTTCCTTCACCGCCATTGTTCTCGCTCGAACAATAAACTTTTCCTTCAAAGTATTTGTCAAAGTAAATATTAAATAGTTCTGAAACGCTCTCCCAAGACATCTTTGAGTCTTGGTTTGGATGGGTGCGCTTACGAGACTCCCACCATGAGTCTGCCTTTTGCCACGGAACATAAAGGTGGCGAATGGGACCTTCGTTCTTCTGTGCATCCCAAGACATCGAATATCTTGGTAATTTGTTTGACCCATGTTTCCGCGTGATCGGATCTCGCTTTCCTTTTAAATTCGTGGTCCCAACTCTTTGAATCGCTTTGTGACAACCCGTGAATTGCTATCATTTCTCCTCAGATTTTTTGAACACGAGTCTCCTCGTCTCGATTTTGCATGAGCTGCAAAAAGCTTCTAAACATCCTCGTTCATCATCTCCTTTCGGTTGTTGTTCACACAGGAACATTGCCACTGTTACGCTTCTCCTCGTTGGTGAAAGTACAGCATCTCCACGGTCTCATTTACTCCCTTCAAATATTCTCGATCGACATTCTCAAATCATCGCATAAAATAAGGGTTAATTAAGGAAATCAATATATCACATAATATCCCTATATCTTGACCAACTAATAAATAAGCTTAGGTAGGACACACTAGCGAAGGATTTACTCGTCTCTCCCTCCTAGTTCTATTCCCCGATCTCCGCCAGGAGATCATATCCTTAAGCTCGATACCAACCGTGACGCCCCAAAATAGGTATACACCACACCCATTCTCGAAGTCGCCAAATACATGGTACAGAAACAACTACAACTTTATTATTACAACAGTGAAACTGTGAGTTTAAATACAAATATTATCTTCTAGACAATATCTATACTCAAATAAATCCCCATCACATTTATGGATACATTATTTTACAAAAATGGTGAGGACTACTAAACAATCCTTTCTAAAACCTTCATTCCATACCCCGACTAAGTACTTCGCTACATTCTCGCCTCCTGAGAAGAAAAATGGAACAACAAGGAAAAGGGTGAGCTCAACTAGCCCAAGAAAGAATACTATGACTAAGATAATATACAACAAATTATCGTTAGTCTCCAACAGGAAAAAATCGATAGAATACAATAGACAACAAGTTTCGGATCAATATTCAGCAATGAAATAATAATTCATAGAAGAGTTACGTGAGAATGAAATCTACTATAATCTATGAATTTAACAATCCATCATCAATATTTTATCCTGTAACATCAATCAATATTCTTCTCAAATCAAATATTCATCTTTGCACTACAGGGGCCAAAGATATTTATCAATCGGTCATGTTCATCTCAACACTGCTCATCTTTTTGCTAAAGGCCAAAGATATTCATCGATCGGTCATGTTCATTTAAACACTGCTCATCTTTGCACTACGTGCCAAAGATATTCTTCTTGAAATCATTCATCTTTGCACTACTGCCAAAGATATTCAATAATATCATCATTTAAGACCGAGGATGATGAAAATATTTTTTAAAGAAACGAATCCAAAGAAACAAAATGACAAGGATTAAGGATTAAGGATTCGTACTTTGTTTTTTATCCATGTCCAACAATACCTCAAAAATAATCATAGTGGTGTAAAATTCAAGAATGATCAAAACATGGATACAATCAAAGCTAGTATCCGAATAGATATTTTGACTGAAAAGAAGAAATTTTATTTTTCTTTGAATAGTCAGATATATCGTGAATAGTCTCAGATATCGTGAATAGTCAGAGATATCGTGAATAATTAATAAGTATCATGAATAGTAAATCCGACACCAAAAGATAGAAATTCCACAAAAACATCTTCACGCTTTCATGAATAGTACTCGTGAATAAGAACTCGTGAATAAGAACTCATGAATAATAGTAACTCGTGAATAAGAACTCATGAATAAGAACCCCGACATGAAAAAGTTCCAAATTTGATAAAAGTTCCAACCAATATTTCAAAGATAATGATATTGAAGAAATAATATCATTTGAGAAGAAAATAACACCCTTACCTCAAAATAACCGTATTCTTACGATTGAATTTGGATATAGTCTTGACGAAAACTTACCTTTGAATAGCAACTCTCAAAATATCAAAATACTCACAAAATACGCTCAATAATCTGAGAGAAAGAAAACTTGTTTTTCGGTGTGATTTTCAATTCTAACTTAGCCCTCTATTTATAGGAAATTGTTAAAGACGCCCAAGCGACTTAACCTCTGCAACCCCGATGGCTTTACTCGCTACTATTCCCACCCACCACATTTGAAATAAAATTCAAAGACATTTCTTCACCAACCACAAGTGGGGCCCACCAATTCTAGAATTTTCCACCAAAATTAATTATAAACCTAATTTCCGTATCGGTCACCTCTTAAAATTCATAACAAATCATTCGTTCATTTTTAACGGTTCAAAATTTGTGGACATATACTCAACTTATGTATGTATAACATATCCAAAATTACAACGATCCAACGGTCGGATTAAAATTTATAACTCACATAATATATCGTATAAATACCGATTTGATTTTTAATACCTCCATCCAGATAAAATCTTGATAAAACACCTCAACATTAATTTCTTCATTTATAACCACATAAATAAATCCATCATTTATATCCACATAAAATAAATATTTCTTTATCATATAAATTAATAATTAATTATTCACAAATAATATTACGAGAATCACAATTATAATGACCAGGTAGTTCCTGGGAAGAGGGGCTTTCGATAAGGATCTCTCCTTATATTGGCGCCGCAATTAGGTGACCAAACCTCTCCTTAGATGCGAACTTTCTAGACATTGCCAATAATGTTATCTAATAATATTATCCAAATAATATGAATTATTAATCTAATAATGGAAAATCTTGTGCGTGACAATTATTGAAGCAATGATAATAATATAAAATACCAACGCACGTTAATTATTGAATCAATAAAATAAACTATTGAACAATAATTCTTTGTAACAATTATCGAGTAGTGCCTTCTTACGTAAGAATCAATAATTGATGCAATCACTGAGCATCTTCTTTGTTGACGCCAGATATTAGTGTGTTTTAACCACCGGGTATTCCAACAATGATTAATTGGTAACAATTACGTACGATTATTTTTAAACAACTTATATTTGTCGTTTTTCTCATCCAATCGCTTTCTCAGATGGGGCCCACACATGGTCATGCTACTGTCACATCACGCGAATATTCCCAAATGATCTGAATATTCCACGACCAAAACGAATATTCCCCACAAAAATGAATATTTTATAACCACTTGCTTATTTTGAAATATTTGCGTATTTAACCCTTAACTATCCACATTAATTAAATCAACCCTTACTATTTCAAAATAATAAATAAAGGAAATTCTTTTTTATTTAAAAAAAAATTCGGGGTCTTACACCTCCCCTCTAGTTTCTTAAGTAATAGTTAATACCCCTGCAAATTTTTAGAGTTGACTAAATAGATAAAGTTACATATTTACCTTTATATTTTATCAAATTTTAATTACTAAATAATATATATATATATATATACACACACATATATGGATCGGTCCCACTCCCGGACTGATCAAAAACGGACCCAATTTTTTTTTTTTTTTTTTAAATAACTAAAAAAAATATTTAATATTTTATGGGCTCGAAATTTTTTCATAATCTGATGTTTTTGGGGTGATTTGAATACCTATACCAAAAATAGAAGTGCGATCATGCACGGTATCGCATATACATGTTTTGTTATATCGTGACCAAATCACGCCCAAAACACCTAGATTATGAAAAAATTCAATTCCATAAAATAATTATTTTTTTAGTTGTTTTAAAAAATCAAAAAAAAAAAAATCGAGACGGGACTAAAATTGAGCGTCCGAATTGGAACTGGATTATATATATATATATATATATATATATATATATATATATATATGTGTGTGTGTGTGTGTGTGTGTGTGTGTGTGTGTGTGTGTGTGTTTATTATCCTTTTTCTAATACTGATACATTTTAATTATAGTTTTATTTGTAATTAAAACTATATCATTTAAATTGTTGGTAACTTATAAAAAACTAATTTAGTTAATTAACACATATTTTTGGATAAGTAATACAAATATTAAAAAAAATTTAATTAAATTATTAATGAAGCTATTCTAATTAGAGTGATTGAGTATATTGATAGTTTAGTTTTTGGTGCTTAACAACAAAAAATATTATTTGAGTTTTTAGTTTCATATTATAATTTTTATATATTAAATTTTATTGAGTATATATAAAAAATTGGGATGTTTATGATTTTGATTACATTTTTTAGTATCTGATTGACGTTGTTTTTATACGAATGTTAAATAAAAAAATATAAGTATATTTATTACTACCTCTATCTTGTAAAAAAAAATTCTTTTAATATATTTTTCTTTTATTTTGAGTAACAACATTGTCATTTTCTTGTAAATAATTATGTTTAAGTGTGACTTATGTTTAGTTTAATATATGAGAAAGATAATTAATATAATTTTTAATAATTTTTTATATTATGAGTAATAAAATTCATTTAAATTGTAATAATAATTAAGTTTATTTTACGTAAATTTTAATATTTGAAAAAAAATATTATTATTTTATTGCGTTAATTTATAATTTTTATGGGTATTAACATTATACTTTTTAATTACAAAAAAATATATTTGAATATTGTTGGGCCATAATCCTTTTCTTTATTGGGCCAAAATTATTAAATTTCTCCTCCTTGGATCACATTATGTTAAGTCACCATTTGGATCAGTCACTTGGGTCATTCTTATTATTTGGGCCTAGTCATTATATTGGCCCATTATACAAATTATCACTTAATCCCAATTTTGACCAGTAATCATTATGCCAAATGACGTTTAACTATTATGTCTGCCACTTTGCTGCATGGCATTAATGAGGATGGGACTCGGATGATCGTGATGACAAAGCGATGTGAGAGGGGTGAAGGTAGATCGCTTACTTTCTAATTTGAAGTGACCCAAGTGGGGAAAAAAGGTGTCGGGAAGGTGGTGGGTGGCACGGTAAACCGGATAGTGGATCATGCATGGGGCTAAGATCACATAAGAGGGTAAGTAACGCACACATTTCACGAGAATTCTTATTCTATCTCTCTCAGACACTAGATAATATTTTCTCCCATTGTTGACCTTGTGATCGCATTTGTCTTGACTCTCACCTCACGGGCTATCCTCGGCAGTCGGTAGTCGAGCTTTTAGTGTTGACTTGTTGAAATGTGCAGGATATTGGACGCGTCTTGGTGATTGGGACGTGGGGAAAGATCCTGGCGTTAACAAATATATATCATGTATATTTTAATATTTGAGAAATTTAATTTGTAAAAATTGTATGACTTTGTTTTCCTGATAAAATGAATATTTATTATTTTTTGACTTTTATGTTATTTATTGCACAATTTCATAATTTAATTAATTAGATCAAGTAAAGTAAAAATTATGATATACAAATTTATATTTAGTGGAGAAATTAAATATTATAACTTGAAGGGTGTATTAGACATTATATTAAAAATATTTTTAAATATTAGTTGGTCAATCACACTAGGGGTAGTGAATATTACATATTGTAGACTAGAAGTCTTGTTTATTCTTGAAAAAACTAGAAGGGTGGTGAGTGTTATTATGATTATTTACAAGGGGTGTCAGTGTATTTTACTCAAAAATTAATGTAATGATGACATGTATATTTGATTATATACATTTGAGATTCAAAATTTTGACACATTTGATAATAAAAAAATAATAAGAATATTTAATATATATATATATATATATATATATATATATATACACTCTCTAAATCTAAAACGAATACATTATGGCAACGACGTCTTTTTGTTCTATGATCGGTTGATTAACAGATGGACTATATATATATATATATATATAATTAAATGATTAAAAATTTTGTGGACTCGTTTTGGGTTAAAAATTCTCAATGCAATACAATGTTAACAAAGTATTGTACACTCGTGTGAGTCAATGTTTCATCAATAAAATAGTTATTGCGACAGCCTTTGTAAACAAAAATAGCAACAATAAAAAAAAAGAAAAAAAAAGTGACACCTCACTTTTCAAGATCCCAAAAATTATCTATATTATAAATCGAGTCTGGAATTATTATAGTGTAATTATGTCATATTATTTTTTCTATTTTATCTTTATAAGTTTAGTTATACCATTATTTTATTTTTTTTATATTAATTCTTTAAAATCTTCCTATTTAATTCTTTAAATTTAATAATTTTATTTTATTTTCTATAATTTATATATATCAATGCGTATTGAATATCACTAATTGATAAAGTATTGAATAATAAGTAAAAACATTGGACAAAGTGGGTGGATTGTGTTTGTAGGGTTTTTTTTATATAGAATTTATCATTATATTATTTGGCATTGGAATGGTCAAACAAACCTCACTAAAACAGATTTCTTTTGGGGATTATGATTCCAACTCCTTTCACTAAAATCAAATATATTTGGATGAAAGAGAAAGTTTGTTTACAGTCAGCATAAGGCACTGTTTCAGCAATTGCGGCACCGAATTAATTGTTTATTACTAATACTGGTATTTGGTACTCCTCCTTGGCTTAATATAAGTTGTTTTTGATAAAAATATAAATTATTTTAGAGAAGTATTTTTGTCTTTTAATATATGTCGTTTTAAAATTTTAAATAAGTTTTAATTACTTAGTTTTTAATACTATCCCAAATATTAAATATAATTTGATTCTCTTACTATTTTTTGCCTAACAAATACTCTCTCCGTCCCAGGATAAAAGTTCTGGTGGACTTTTCACGCATATTAAGAAGAGGAATAAAATAACAAAATTGCTCATAATAATGTCATTAAATATGGAGAGAGAATTAGAATAAGAAAAGTATGAGATATTTAATCTACTTTATAATAGGAAAAAATGTGTAAAAGTTTGGTTATTAAAGAAAGTGGACATTTAACGTGAGACAACCCAAAATAGTAATAAAGACTTTTATCACCAGGGCGGAGGAGTAGTATTAACATTCTATTTTTTCAATACAAGGATAATATAGACAATTGATATTATATTTAATGTTATCTGATCATTTCCTTATCTTTTGATCTGACAACTTCTAAAAAACATATTAAAGGGACGTGGAGTAATAATAGTAGTATCATATACTCAGATTAGTCTCATAATATTTATCGCTTTAGAGAAATATTTTTTCTTTTAATATTCATCGTTTTAGAATTTCAAGTAAATATTTATTGTTTGGTTTTAATATTATTTCAAATATTAAATATAATTTTGATTCTCTCATTATTTTTTGTCCAATAAATAACACTTTTTTTTTAATATAAAGACAATATAAACAATTGATAATATATTAAATATTATACAATTATTTTCTAAATATTTGTGCATAACTATAAAATAACTTATATTAAGGAATATAAGAAAGTACACTACTTATTTTATTCATTTTATAAATAAATATGTTCGAGTAGTAATTAAGTTTGCATAGCCTTCACTCATCTACTAGTTCTCACTTTCTGACTTTGGGTACCCTTTGTCCCCCCTTCATCCACTGATTCTCCCTTCCCTCTAATAATTAGTGGAGAAAATAATAATACAAGTTTAAATCATGGTGTTTACTCTTTAATAATGTGGAGAAAATTGTATTTATTTACTTAAAAATGCTCATTCCGTTATATCCAACCATTTTAATACAGTACTTTATAGATTTTAAATTACTAATTTTAACTTCTCCTAAAAGTAATTTTTATATCCAACCATTTTTAAAATTAAATTAAGTGTTTTCATGAGAAACAATTCATTATTTTGTATATATTTTTATAACTGTTCTTTAATTACCGTAGTATTATCGTACAAAATTTTAAAATTAAATGGATTAACAAAATTGCTCAGTCAGTAATTTTAAAAATAAACCTTCATGTCACCTTGATATCAAATGATAAATGCTTTTAGGATTATAACAAATTTTAAAGGGATATTAATATAAGCAAAAATAAATTATATAATGTCCCCTTTGCACAAAAAAACATGTAAAAGTAAATTATATACTTCCTCCATTTCTAAAAGATTGCCGTTTTAGAAGAAAAAATTTGTTTCAAAATATTTGTCGTTTACAACTTTCGAGGAGAATAAATTATTTACTTTTCTATATTACCCATACATTCTCTCATTGTCCCAAGAAATTCTCTCCATTAATAGTTTTCAACTTCCCATAAAGGGGTAGTGATGGAATTTTAAATAAATTTTATTTGGTAAATGATACTCCCTCCGTTCCTAAAAGATTGTCGTTTTAGAAAGTAATTTTTGTTCCAAGAAGATTGTCGTTTTGAGTTTATCAATATACATTAGCTATTTTTTCCCTAATTTACCCTTATTTAAAGCTTTTTTCACTTCCCAATGATTCTTATTCAATTCAATGCTATAATCCAATGAGTCCTTCTACGGCGACATTGTTTTGGCGACATTTTTTATTTTTGGTTTATTTTTGATTTTTTTTTGTAGTATCTCTCAAAAAATGTATAGTATTTATTCCAACTGAAATTTAAAAAAAAAACAATATTTTAGGTGTAATTTAGATACATACAAGAAACATGGTTGTAAAGCATGTTTCTTGTATGTATCCAAATTACACATAAAATACTGTTTTTTATAAAATTTCAGTTGAAATAAATACTATACATTTTTTGGGAGATACTACAAAATAAAAAAACCAAAAAAAAACAAAAATAAAAAATGTCACTAGAAATGTCACTAAAAAATGTCCCCCTAGACTTATTGATAATCCAAGTAGCATTTGGTTGAATAAGAAGTATTTGGTTGAATTGAATAAGGAACATTGAGAAGGAAATAATTGGTTAAGACAATTAATAAGTGTAGTATAGTATTTTCGTTAAGCATTAATTATATTCATTAATCTGTATGCATTAACCTTAAACGACAATCTTTTAGGAACAGAGAGAGTAGTTTCTTAATCCATTTGCAAAAATTTTAAACGACAATATTTTAGGAACAGAGGTAGTAATTAATAGGGCAATATGTATATACACAACTGTGTAGTACACAGTCGCTTATAGCAACAGATTTTTTTGGATTATAGCGACGGGTAACATGACCATAAACCAGAATATTTATAGCAACTATGTACTACACATATGTGTATATATATTCTTCCCTAATTAATATTAGTAATCTCTCGATTACAATATTAATCAACTTTATATAATACATGTTACGGTCAGGATCAAGAGCATTCTCTTTAAATAACATTTCTCCTTAAATAGCATTCTTTTATTAAAACTACGTCGTTTTGGAGGAACGCGGTGACATTTTTGTAAATACAATGCCACCCGTATTTACAAAAATGCCACCGCGTCCCTCCAAAACGACGTAGTTTTAATAAAAGAATGATATTTAAGGAGGAATGCTATTTAAGGAAAATGCTTTTGATCCTTACCGATACACGTTATATTGCAGTCCCACGTCAAAATATATAGAATGTACAATCTTATATATAAAATTTACGTACTAACGCCATAACTTTTTGAGTTAACTTGTAATGAGTTAAAATGACCTACTAATACTCTTGAGACAATTAATTTTAAAAATTCTGGTTACATATGATATGTAATAGATCTAGTATCCACACATTTACATAGACTTGCTAATATTTTGATTTATTAAGGGTCAAAATACGAATAAGTGAAATAGTGGACTTCATTCCTTTTCTTTTTATAATAATTGCAAATAATTCTAGGCTTTAATATAAATTTATTAGGAAAAAAATAATACTACTATAACATAAAAAGGGTCACATAATACTTATATATAGACCTGACAATATAGTTGGTTAACTGTCGGGTCAACCCATATTAACCGAAATCAAATGGGTTGGTTAACCATTTTTATTTATTCAGGTTGGTTAAAGTTTGGAACCATATTTATTCAGGTTGGTTATGGTTCCAATCCGGTTAACCATTTTTCGACCCATATTTTGTTCCAAATCAAAAGTTAAGCTCACAAAGATGATAATTGAATTTTAAATCTTAAAGATCACATAAACTCATTCTTAATTTGTAATTTTGCATCATCATAAATTAGAATGTTCCCACCCACCCCACCCCCACCCCCACCCCCACCCCACACCACCCACCCACCCACCGTCACCCCCACCCACGCCCCCACCCACCCCCACCCACACCCACACCCACACCCACACCCACACCCACAAAAATATTATGTGATTATGTATACACCCCTACCCCCACCCACCCCTAACCCCACCCACCCCCACACCCACACCCACCCCACCCTTATCCCCTACCCCACCTACCCTACCCCACCCTAACCCACCCCCACCCCACCAAAAAAAAATATTATGTGATTACACCCCTACCACCCCCACCCCCACCCACCCCACCCTCCACCTCACACCCCCTCCCCCCCCCCCCCCACAAAAAAAAAATATTATGTGATTATGTATACACCCCACTACCCCATCCACCCCTTACCCCACCCACCCACCCCACTCCACCCATCCACCCCACACCCACCCCTACCCCTACTCCCTACCCACCCACCCACCCACCACCCCCCCCCCCCACCCCCCAACAAAAAAATATTATGTGATTATGTATACACCCCTTGCCTCACCCTCACCCCCACCCCATCCCACCCACCCACCCACCGCCAACACCCACTCCAAACCCACCTCCACCTCCACCCCACCCCCACCCCACAAAAAAAAAATATTATGTATACACCCTTACCACCCCTTACCCCCACTACCCACCCACCCCCCCCCACCCACCCCCCCCCCCCCCACCCAAAAAAAAAATATTATGTGATTATGTATACACTCCACTACCCCCACCCACCTACCCCACCCCCTACCCCCACCCACCCCACCCCACCCTACTCCACCCACCCACCCACCCCCCCCCCCACCAAAAAATATTATGTGATTATGTATACACCCCTTTACCCTCACCCTCACCCCATCCCACCCCACCCACCCACCGCCACCCCACCCACTCCAAACCCACCTCCACCTCAACCCCACCCCCACCTCCATCAAAAAATAATATTATGTGATTATGTATACACTTCACCCACCCCACCCACCCCTACCCCTACTCCACCCTTACCCCACCCTACCCTCCATACACCCCACCCTATCCCCACCTGTGGCGCCCCAAAATAGGTCCATTCCATCCAACCCATTCTCGAGTCGCCAAATACATGGTACAAAAAATAACTACAACTTTATTATTACAACATATAAACTGTGAGTTTAAATCGAGATATTGCCATCTGACAATATCCACACGCAAATAAATCTCCATCATAATTATTGATACATTATTTTACAAAATGGTGAGGACTACTAAACAACTCTCTGTAGAACCTTCATTCCATACCCCCGACTAAGTACTAGCTACATTCTCGCCTCCACGAGAAGAAAAAATGGAACAACAAGGAAAAGGGTGAGCTCAACTAGCCCGATAAAGAATATTATGACTAAGATAATATACAACAAATTATCGTTAGTCTCCAACAGGGAAAAATCTAATAGAATACAATAGACAAATGACCGGTTTTAAATCAATCTTAGCAATGAAAATAATAATTCATTAGAAGAGTTAAGTAGAGAATGCAAACTACTATCTTACTATATATGAATTTAAAAGTTCATCGTCGATATTTTATCCTGTAACATCAATCAATATATATCTGGAATCAAATATTCATCTTTTGCACTCTGAGCCAAAAATATTCATCATTGGTCATGTTCATCTAAACACTGTTCATTTTTGCACTACGGCCAAAGATATTCATCGAAATCATTCATCTTTGCACTACGTGCCAAAGATATTCAATAATATCATCATTTAAGGCTGAGGCCAATTCCTTAATTGTTAAGGTGGGTTGCCCACATCTATAAATAAGAGGAGTCTTATTATGGGTGATGTGGTTGTTGACTTTTACAACATAATGTAATAATTCCAATTAGTTGGAGATCGCCCTTTTTCTATCTGAGATAGGAAAACTAGGGTTTGAGCCATACCCTTCTTCTTGAAAATTCTTTTTCCTTGGTGGATCACCTCTAGAGGCCAAACACTAGGGTGGCTAACGTTGATCAAAGGAAGGAACCAAACCCGGTGGATTCAAGTTGAACGCGAAAAGGATTGGAGGTGAACTTGTACCTGAGGAAGCTCGATCTTCAAGGGTATGATTCTTATTCGTTATCTTTTTCGTTTAATTAATAATTGTGCATAAAGGGTGATTCGGGTTTATGGTTTGTAAAATTTTAAAACTCTGATTTTTACACGTTTCCGCACTTTTATGCAATTTGATTGCGTTCATAAATATTACAAACCTAACACCTTCATTCCATACCCCGACTAGTACTCGCTACATTCTCGCCTCTTGAGAAGAAAAATGGAACAACAAGGAAAAGGGTGAGCTCAACTAGCCCAGTAAAGAATATTATGAATAAGATAATATACAAAAAATTATCATTAGTCTCCAACAGGGAAAAATCTAATAGAATACAATAGACAACCAGTTTTAAATCAATCTTCGCAGCGAAAATAATAATTCATTAGAAGAGTTAAGTAGAGAATGCAAACTACTATCTTCTATATATGAATTTAAAAGTTCACCGTCGATATTTTATCCCTGTAACATCAATCAATATATATCTGGAATCAAATATTCATCTTTGCACTCTGAGCCAAAGATATTCATCGATTAGTCATGTTCATCTAAACACTGTTCATCTTTGCACTCTGGGCCAAAGATATTAATCGATCGATCGTCGTATTCATCTCAACACTTGTTCATCTTTTGCACTACGGGCCAAAGATATTCATCAAGAAATCATTCATCTTTGCACTACAGGCCAAAGATATTCAGTAATATCATCATTTAGGACTGAGGATGATGAAAAATATTTTAAAAGAAACGAATCCAATGAAACAAAAAACAAATATTAAGGATTCAGTATTTTAAACAATCCAAGTTCAAAATACTTCATAAGTAATCGAGTGGAGTAAAATTCAAGAATGATCAAAACATGGATACAATCAAAGCTAGTATCCGAATAGATATTTTGGACAAAAGAAAAATTTCATTTTTCGTTGAATAGTCTTGATTAAGTGAATAGTCTTAGTATCGTGAATAATGTCGTATCACGTGAATAAGTAACTCAAACACAAAAGATAGAAATTTCACAAAAAATATCTTCACGCTTTGTGAATAGTACTAAATGAATAAACTAACTCGTGAATAGTAACTCATGAATAGTAATTCATGAATAAATAACCCCGTCATGAAAAAGTTCCAAATTTGATAAAATTTCCAACCATATATTTCGGCATAATGATATTGAAGAAATAATATCATTTTCGAATAAAATAACATCCCTTACCTCGAAAGACGATTACTTACAGTTGAAACAGGATATAGGCAATGACTTGAACTTGCAACCGTATAGCAATACTCAAAGTATACTCAAAATACTCACAAGAATACGCCGATAACATAGAGAGAGAAAACTTGCATAACCCAAGAGATTTATAAAAATGCTTTAGAACCAAAGTAGAAAATTTAATAAATTAATATTATAATTTTTTCACAACTTCATCGCACACACTAACAATCTGAATTCAGCCTCCTAATCACATGTTCAATGAGTTTCAAAATGAAAAAATGTTTTTGTAATTAAAATATTTTAAACTTCCAAAATTAATTATTTGAACTTTGGAACTTCAATAATTCACAATAAATAGCTCTTTTATCGGAAAATTCAATCTCGCATTTTATTATAGGAAATTCAATTCTCTACAACTTTGCGAAGAAAGTTTTTTCCAAATTCCAAATAAATTGACCAAAATTCATAAGCGAGGCGATTTTACAAGCTATAATCAAATTTCTATTGATAATTGTGTCCACCAACACACAAAATACGTTTTAAACATTTAATGCCACAAAATACTCTTCCTCCTCATATACTCATATATCCGCATTCATTAAAAATATCACCGTTAATATATTATTAAAATAATATATTTAAATGAATTATTTTATCGGAAAAAGACAAATATTAATTTTCTACAATTGTCATTTTAAAATTTTCTCCATCTATATCCACATAAAATCAATATTTTCCTCATCATATAAATCAATAATTAATTATTCACAAATAATATTCTGAGAATCACAATCTTTGTGAAACTGTAGTTTCCGGTAGAAAGAGGGGCTTTCCAATAAAGATTTCTCACTTCTTGGCGCAGCGATTAGGTGACCAAACCTCTCCTTAGATGAAACTTTCTAGACATTGCCAATAATGTTATCCAATAATATTATTCAGATAATATGAATTATTGCTCTCGATAATGGAAAATACCGTGTAATGACAATTTATTGAAACAACGAAGAATATAAAATATTAATGCGTGATTATTGAATCAATAAAATAAAATCTTTGAGCGATAATTCTTTCGTAACAATTATTGAGTAGTGCCTTCTTACGTAAGAATCAATAATTGGTGCAATCTGGATGTCTTCTTGTTCAACAACGCCGTATTAGTGTGTTTTAACCACCGGGTATTCCAACAATATAATTTGATAACAACTACGCCAGTTATTTATAAATAACTTATATTTGTCGTTTTCTTCATCCAATAAACTTTTTCCGTTATGGGGCCCACAAATGGCATAGTGTAAATACGAATATTCCCCGAAAAGATCTGAATATTCCACGACCAAACGAATATTTTAAATAATAATGAATATTTTATAACCACTTGCTTATTCAAAATATTTGCGCATTTTACCCATAACTAACCACATTAATCAAATCAACTCTTACTATTTCAAAATAATAAATAGAGGAAATTCTATTTTATTAAAAAAAAATTCGGGGTCTTACAACCTCCCCTCCTTATGAAATTTCGTCCTCGAAATTAACGTACGTACCTGGTGTTTCGAAAAGATGATAATACCTCGCTTTCATTTCCGTTTCCAACTCCTAGGTCATTTCCTCAATAACATGGTTTTTCCACAAAACCTTAACTTGTGGTATAAGCTCGGTACATAGGACATGTTCTTTCCTATCCAAGATCTTGATAGGTACCTCCTCATACGTTAAGTCTTTGGCTATCTCGTCCGGTTCTAACTTCGATAGCGTGGTTCGGTCGTCCACATATTCACGTAACATCGATCGTGAAAAGCGTTATGAATATCGTCATACTTGGCGATTAAGAAACGAGTCTATAGGCCACGTTCCTATTCGATCGAGAATTTCAAATGGATTAATAAATTGAAGGTTTGAGCTTTCCTCACCTCACCGATTCTCGCTTTTGAAATAACAACTTCTTGCACCTCCTTCTTCAAATTCATCAGCTCCGGTGTGTAGCTTGAACAACTTTAACTTTATCGATTAAAGTCGATTATACTCGTATATCATCACGTAGGTACCTAGAGTTTTCATCTCCATCTCTATTATTTGTAAATTATACGAAATGAGTCTTTGACAATATCGTACTCGTACTTGTATACGATCTTCTACTCAACATGTCAGCTACCACGTTGGCTTTTCCAGGATGGCATGGTCAGAACATGTGCTGAAATGGGTCTCCTCTTGAGTTCTTTGAAGCTCTTCCCACATTCCTTGCTCCATTCAAATTTTGTATCTCTACGAGTCAGCTGCGTTAATGGAATAGCGATTCGAGAGTATCCTTCAACGAATCTCCGATAATAACCAACTAAGCCTAGAAAGCTACGTATTTCGATTATCGACTTAGGTTGTTCTCAACTGTGACTCATATCCCAACCTTGGATAAGCGTTACAATGACACCTATCGCTTTCTTATCGCATACGAATATGGTGTCCCCTATGGAGAGTCGGCTTGGTGCATTCCACAAAGGAAGTCACCGGATAAAGGCTCGGTACCAAATTCTATAGTTGAATTTTTAACTCACGAAGTTCAATAGGAGCCATTCGATATGAGATTTTAGAAATGAGTTTTGTCTGCAGGGTTCAAAGTTGATACAAAATTTAATATCAGGCTTTGGGAGTAAGCCAAGAAATTTTTCAGGAAATACGTCAGGAAAAATCAATAACAATAGGAATATTATTCAAATCTGATGTGCCTTTATTCAAATCCATAACATGGACTAAGAAAACTTGACATCCGTAATAATAAACGAATGACTTCATGGCTTGATATGAAAATGTTTGACTCTGATAGTTTGATTGCTTGAATTGAATAACGAGTTGCTTAGGAATATGAAAACTAATAACCTTACGAAAGTAATCAATTTCGGCCAAGATGAGTAGTTAACCTTAAAATCACATCAAAAGCAAATATCTCTATGGAAATAAGGTTAACGGTAATGTGATAGTGCCACTGAATCAAGCAAGATTTCTAAACAACGGATGTAATGAAAGTTTCTCCTAACGGATTCTCCATAAATAGGTCAAAGTCTAATTTCTCCATAGTCAAGTTCAAACATTGAGCGCAAAGCAAAGAGATATAAAAGAATGGGTAGAACCAATTATCAGTAAGGTATAATCTTTGCAAGAATTTATAATTAACTAAACGTGTACTAACCGTTCGGGTTCCTCGCATTTAATGAATTCCACGACAAACGCTCTTCCAGAACCGCTGACTTTGACTTTTCTAGGACATCTTTTTGAGTCACCATTCCATTGGATGGGTTTTGATACCTTCTGATCTCGAGCAATATGTCCTTCTTTTCCACAATTATAGCATACCTTAAAGCTGTTGTGGGCGGTTTGGGGTGATATATCCCTCTTTCCTCATTTGTAACTTACGACCGGTGGTCTTTCTCCTCCTTGGAACCCGATTCTTCTTAAACTTTACCGTCGTCTTCACATAGTCGTTATTAAATCTCCTCTTTTCAAAATCTCCTCCTCGACTCGCTTCTATTTTCATGGCCATGATTACCACCAGAGTGGTTACCATTTTGTCCGTCTTTTTTTTCTCCTCATTGGTTATCGTTGTTTTGTTGACTACTATCTCCTAGATGATCCTCAGTTATGGTCCCTCGGTTGAACATACTCGTTATCTCGCTTCTAACAAGCGAGACACATTGACAACATCCGAATAGAGAAAATTTTATGAGAAATGAGATCTTGGCGTATCTTAGGGTTTCAAACCTCTCGAAAACATCCGCGTCATCGTTCCTCATTCTCCACCAAATGAGGTCTGAACACGGATAACTCCGCTTAACTTCGCCTTGACTTTGACACAAATCGTATTATTCTGCTCGATCCTAATAAACTCCACTTCCTTCATATAGCCGAATACTTTCGAAAGTACTTGTCATTGAACTATTTCTGAAACGTCTCCATGACATCTTTGAGTCAACGGTTTGGATGGAGTGCTTCTTGATTCCCACCAATGTCGCCTCGTTATGGAACATAAAAATGTAGCGAATGGAACTTTCGTTTCTCCGTGCATCCCAAGACATCGAATATCTTGGTAATTTGTTTGACCCATGTTTCCGCCGTGATCGGATCGGCTTTCCCTTAAATTCGGTGGTCCCAACTCTTTGAAGCGCTTATTTGTGACAACTTTGTGAATTCTTATCATTTCCTCACATGTATTTTGAACACGAGTCTCCTCGTTGCGATTTTGCATGAATCTAAAAAGCTTCTAAACATCCCTCGTTCATCATCCGCTTTCGGTGGTGTTGTTCACGGGAGGTACATTGCCACCGACTGTTGCACGTTCTCCTCGTTGGTAAGTAAATGAGGCATCTCCACGGTCTCATTTACTCCATTTGTTAATATTCTCGATCGACATTCTCAAATCTTGTCATAAAACAAGGGTTAATTAAGAAATCGATATATCACATAATATCCCTATATTAGACCAACTAACAAATAAGCTTAGGTAGGACACACTAGCGAAGGATTTACTCGTCTCTCCCTCCTAGTTCTATTCCCCCGATCTTTTCGGAGATCATATCCTAAAGCTCGATACCAATCATGACGCCCCCAAAATAGGTCCATTCCATCCAACCCATTCTCGAGTGCGCCAAATACATGGTACGTAAATAACTACAACTTTATTATTACAACATATAAACTGTGAGTTTAAATATAGATATTGCCATCTGCAACAATATCCACACGCAAATAAATCCTCAAAGATAATTATTGATACATTATTTTACAAAATGGTGAGGACTACTAAACAACTCTCTCTAAAACCTTACGAAAGTAGTATGCACACAAGCCAATCATGTTTGATGATAAAGCATATACTTTGTAACAATCTTATTCATTTATTAATAAAAGTATTAATTTATTAAAGGCTTTTAATTATCTACATAATCTTTGTTTTATAATATGTGATAAACCCATAGTTTTAAGCAATGCTTTTAGAATAATGATGATGATCATTCTAATGAGATCTAAATTCTTAGAAAGCTTAAAACTAAAATAGTTCCCAATCATTGGATTACTAAATTGGGGATTAGTGAATCCGGATAGATTGGTACATCGTTAACTTGCTTTCATTGGATGAGGATGATTGATCTCATGATCATTTGTGTGGAGACACTAAAGCAAGTATGTAGGTGCTTATTAGAGAATAAGTTCATTTGAGCGTTGGCTCGCTAAGGAATACCTAATGGAGTTTTACTTGCTTGTCAATAGGAATTCTGTAGTGATAGTAATCTGAGTGATCCTTGGACTTGAGATCATCATAGTATCTTGTGTATGATGAGTTATACTTTGACTTATTCCTTAAGACCCTTAGGGTAAATCAAAGGGTATGCTTGGGTATAATAAGTTGTACATGGAGAAAATGTATGATCGATAAAGAATCTACCACTTCAATAAAAGAAGAAATGTCTTATGTGATTCAATAAATGACAACCCGGTAGTCCTTGGCAAAGCGAGAATGAAATTAGAAAGGAGTTTCTAATTTGCATTATTTGGAGTTGTGCATTTAAGAGTCGAAATACATATAATTAAATAAAATAAGACTTGACGATAATTCCATATCTTATATTTGATTGGGACATTGTATGGTGGAAGGATTGAATTGTCAGGTAACTATTTACTCGAAAGGTTCTTTTATGATTAATGTTGAAATCTATATTATCTGGAAAGTCGTTGATCATTAGGAGGCTTATCCTTATTGTAGAATAAATATTATTTATTTAAATAAATTAATTGTTTAATTTATTTATTTAAATAAGATTAAATTATTCTAATTGATTTATTCACAACCGGTTTAATATGGAGAACCTAAAGGGTCACACCCATAAAAGGAAGAATAATTATTTAAGAAGTTAATGGCATAATCGTAATAATATGTTATGTATATTTAATTTAATCTATGGTGATAGAATAAATTAAATAGCTTAATATTATTATTTAATATTTTAGAAATATTAAATATAAATTAATAAGAGGAGTCTTATTAATATTATTATAATTATTATTATTTTAATTTCTAAAAGAGTTTAGAAATTAATTTAATATAAGTACTCTCATTTATTCCTAATAGGATTAGGAGGGAAAATTAGTTAAAGGAGTTTAATTAATTATCCCTAATAAGATTAGGGAGCTTAATTAATTAAAAGAATTTAATTAATTAAATAAAACCCAATTCCTTAATTGTTAAGGTGGGTTGCCCACATCTATAAATAAGAGAAGTCTTATTATGGGTGATGTGGTTGTTGACTTTTACAACATACGTAATAATTTCAATTAGTTGGAGAGTATGCCTTTTTACATCTGAGATAGGAAAAACTAGGGTTTGAGCCAATACCCTTCTTCTTGAAAATTCTTTTTCCTTGGTGGATCACCTCTGAGGCCAAACACTAGGGGTGGCTAACGTTGATCAAAGGAAGGAACCAAACCCGTGGATTCAAGTTGAGCGAAAAGTTGGAGGTGAACTTGTACTGCGAAGCTCGATCTTCAAGGGTATAATTCTTATTCGTTATCTTTTTCGTTTAATTAATAATTGTGCATAAAGGGTGATCCGGGTTTATGGTTTGTAAAATTTTAAAACTCTGATTTTTACACGTTTCCGCACTTTTATGCAATTTGATTGCGTTCATAAATATTACAAACCTAACAGTGGCATCAGAGCCAAACCTTTATGCGAATTATTAATTGTTTTAATTTAATATGTATATTGATGTGTTTAGAACAATTTAATTGGGCATAATTTTATTGTATAAAATTTATAATATAAAAAAAAAAAAAAAAACGTGGCCATCCTGTTAACTTTTATATATATACTAACTATTTTATATATATATATATATATATATATATATATATATATATTATATATTAGTTAGTATGTATTTTCATGGATATGGTGATAGCATCACGTTTTCTTATATTACTAGTAATATATATATAAAGTTAACGGTATGTTTCATGGATATGGTGATAGCATCACGTTTTCTTATTGGTATATCAAAGCGAATTAAGCAATTGTTTTTCAAAAGGAAATCGAGGATTCAAAATTACTATATATATATAATAGTTATATATATATATTCTTAATAATTTTATATTTAAAATAAAAGTTTATTTTAATTTTAAAATAAAAGTTTGATTTAATATTAAAATATAAAGTTTATTTTAATTTTAAAATTAAATTTCATGCTAACTAATTAGAGTTGGAATTGGATTCCATGATAACTAATTGGAGTTGAAATTGGATTACATGTTTCCTTAAATAAAGGAGTTTATTTAGATATGAAATAAGATTTCATATTATTCAAAATAAAAGAGTTTATTTGTGAATAGGAAAGAGAATCCATGTTTCCTTAAATAAAGGAGTTTATTTAAATATGAAATAAGATTTCATATTATTCAAAATAAAGGAGTTTATTTGTGAATAGGAAAAAGAAAATCGTGTTTCCTTTAATAATTTTTTTATATGGAATTAGATTCCATAACTAATTAAAATAAAGGAGTTTATTTTAATTAAAAATTTTGATTAAAATAAAATAGTTTATTTTATTCAAAATTGGATAAATTAAAATAAAATAGTTTTATTTTGATTTAAATTTGAATTAAAATAAAGGAGTTTATTTTGATTCAAAATAGATTTTATCTTAACTAAAGTTGCCCGTTAAATGATATCAATATATATATTAAATGTTTATTATTCATAAGATGAATGTTATTTATTGATGCGTATGATGATGTGTATGATAATAAATGGGATTTATTATGGACTATTGACCAATATGATTGGATTTTATTTTAGTTGGATGCATGAATGTATGGGTTTTATTAAATGGGGTCTTACTGCGTACCTCGTCTTCTCTAATTTTTCTTAATGTAAATTTTATCTCCTCCTATGTACTTCCCCTTATTTGGATCGAAACTTCTATTTATTTTAAAATAGTTTTGTAATAGGAATATTTAGAATTAATTTGGAAGAATTAGAGATCAAGAAAGCGAGAGGCGCTTGAAGACTGTTTGTAATGGAGCCGGGTTTAAATGTAATAGTTATATTTAAATATTATTTCTTGCACCCCAGGGTTTGACCTTTTGGTTCACTTGGTGGCTCTAGTGAACCAAACTAGAATAAAAGTCCATAATCAATCCGAAAGTAGAATATAGTATTCTATATGTGCATGCTTATACTATATATATTATATATTATGCAAACATGCTTGCTAGCATGTTCATTAATATGACATGTATTATATATATATATATATATATATATATATATATATATATGTGCATGCACATTAAACAAGATGAGATAAATTAATAACAGACCCTCGATTTTTTATATTAAGTCCTAAGCGTTCAAAGATATTTAGAATATCGAGCGTAAGCTTCTAGCATGATAAAATTAATAGAGTATTAAATATTTAATATGAGTTTGTTGTGTCACCACAAGGCAAGTATTAAGTATTTAAGATGTTAATTATCACATTTGATGCTTATAAAGAAAATTGAACAATATTATTTTGTTGTGTCACCACAGGATGATATTTTCTTTTTTGAATATCTGGAGTGCTAGGTCGGACTTAACTTGGATAATTTTGATTCGGATGTGCCACCACTTGATCAAAATAATCTAAGAGGCAAAAGAAAAGGAGTTGCATAGTTGATATAATTGACAAAAGTTGTCTACCTATTTATTTATATATAGTTTGTTGTGTCACCACAAGGCTATATACATTTGAAATGGGATCCTTATTCTCACTAGCAAATCTTTAATTAGATTTTTAGAACTATATAAGTGAGGTAATATAGTTTGAAGAAAATAGTGGGAGATACCAATTTAAAACAAGACCTAATTTATTTTGGTAATTAATAAAAGAATGTATGTTAGAATGTTGTTAATTACAAATTCATTTACATAATTTTACAATGTCTAAAATTACTATCATCATGCGAAGCATATTAGATGCTAAATTAACGAATAAAGATTAAGCGGATTGGTTAAGGAATTTGAGAATAGTTCTCATAGTTGAAAAACTATCTTATGTCCTGTCGCCTATCCTGCAGATGGTTGCGAGACAATGCCTCTGAGGAAGACATTGCTACTTTTAGAAAGTGGCAAGATGATGCACAGATTGGCTCGATGCATCATGCTCGCATCCATGAGTAACGAGCTTGACGTCGGCATGAAACTATGGATACTTCTACTATATTCACGCACATCAGTAGTTGATGGTGAGGAAAGTGGGGCCGATAGATATCGGATATCTAAGGAGTTCTTCCGATCTAGAATGGCCAATGGCACTATAAATGCAGACAAAAGTCCTTAACATTATCGGTTTGATTGATCGATTAGACATGACGAGATTGGTCATGGATGGAGAGTTGAGCGAAGATTTGATCTTGCACTCACTCCGGACTCCTTTCACAATTGTTGTGAATTTTTTATATGAACAAGCTAGATATCGACCTCATTGATTTGCTTAACATATTGAAAAATATTGAGAGTCACTTTCCAACCAAGAAAGATCAAGTCTTCTTGGTAGGGGCCAAAGGATCTTACGAAAGAAGAACGATTCAAAGAAGGTATATAGAAAGGCAAAATAAAGGATAATAAGAACAAAAGCGATCACGGATAGCAAAGGAGTTTGCTTCCTTGCTATAAGCTTTGGACAACGGAAAGAAACTACGAGAAGTATCTTGCGGAGGCTAACCAAAGAAGCTTAGTGAAGTTTGGTTTACAATCTTGCTTTTTGTTCATGATTGAAATAAATTTTTCTTTAAAATCGAGGTTCTACTTGGGTATTGGATCTGACTTTGGTTATCATAAATATAGATTTATGAAGGGACCAAGCGAAGTAGAAAGTTAAACAAAGATAAGTAATCCTATGTGTGGAAAATGAAGCAAAGGTTGCTGCATTAGCCATAGAAACTTATAGTTTAGCATTGCCTACGGGCAAATCTATTAAGTCAATAAGTTGTTATTGTATTCCAGTTCTCGTTGGAAACATTATTTCCAATTTATTGTTGGACAATAAAATTTTTGGTATTATAATTAAGAACAATTGTTGTTCTATTTATAATAATAATGTTTTGTATAGGACTAGAATATCACTTAATAAATTTTGTATACTTGACTTACATGAAAATAATTTTGCATATTGAACAAATTAATATGAGAAAGGAGATGATCATTCAAAGAGTTGAATGTGTGTATTTGCTAAAATCTGAGTGTGAATTATTTGAAAGGTTCAAAGAATTGAAGAAGTGAAACATATTGGCAATGTATTAAGACTCTTTGATTAGATCGAGGAATAAATACTTGTGCTGATAAGTTTCTAGATCATCTCAAATGGTTTTTTTTCTCATAATGGACACCTCATGATACGTAATAATTGATTGATGTATAAAAGGAAAAATCGTACCTTGTTGGACATAGTGCGATCCATAATGATTTTCACCGAACATTCCGATTATTCTTCAGGGTCGTATCCTAAAAATGGTACATATATCTACGGAAAGGTAACCTCAAAATCCATTTCCCAGACTCCATAAAAGTTATGGACGGGGAGGATTCCTAATCTTAAAGTATGTTAAGTTAAGGGTTGTCGACTTATGTGAAAATGTTTCAAAGGATAAGCTTGGGACAAGATTTGACAAAGTATAATTTGTGGGACATCCTAAAGTAAGTTTAGGGTATATGTTCTATAATCCTACTTAGCAAAAGGTGTTTGTTGCGAAACACGCATCCTTCTAAGATAAAGGCGTTTATCATTGAAGGGGCTAGTGGGAGGATAATAAATCTTGAAGAGTTCAAGAACCACAAAGCACTATAAGTCGAATAAGAGGAACACAGAGATGAACTGTTATACCACAACCAATCGTAAATGCGGAATAATCTACAGAAGATACAGGGAGGTATTGATTCATCATGGATGATGATGATGAGGTACACATCATAGAAGATGATGATCCGATTATATCTGATGAGGTAAGTGTTGTAGACACTTTCGGAGAAATGGATTGAAGCAAGTTTCTCAAAATGGAACATTCATTTTGATGAAATAATCAAAAGAGTTTGATTTTATCAAAAAGAATGAACCTAGTGTGTACAAAATGGTCGGTGATGGGGCGTCGTGAAATTTCTAGTATTATATGTTGATATCTACGGATGAGGAATAACATACTAATGCTTTCTGATCGGTAAATATAAAGTTGTCTAAACATTCTTCCATGAATGATTTGGGAAGAGTATCTTAATTAGGGATATAAATCTATATAGATAGATTTAAGAGGATGCTCGACTTAACCCGAGGAGCGTATATTCATTTGATGCTAAAATCGTTTAGCATGGCAAACTCAAGAGATGTCCCATGTTGATGAGCTATGGGTGTATCTCTCTTTATAGTCCCCACAGACTCTGAAAGAGAGGTCTCATGAGTGTGATTATGTATGCAATGAAATGTCACGAGACACGATGTTGATCGGTCGTATTATGGAGAAGTTCACTATGAGTCGGTGAAAAACATCTTAAAGTGCTTAGCAAGCACTAAGGATGTGATCATATTCATGGTGGGTCTAAATTAAAACTAGAGGGCTTATGAGACTCAAGTTTTTGAGACGGAGTCGAAGATGACGAAAAATCCACTTTAAGGTAAAGCGTTATCTTGAGCAGTGGTGCGCGATGAATTGGAAGGTTCCAACAACGAAAGAGTTCTTTGGTTTAGTGATAAAGACAAAGTATATAGCTATAAATGAAGCTGCAAGTTGATTGTTTGGATTAAAAGTTCATTACAGAACTATGAATAGTTCCTAAGTCTCATCTTGGATCTAAACAAGTGTTGTGGCACTTTCATTTGATTATTGGAATCATTGAAAGATGGGAAATCACTATAGAGATAGTGAACTCTCAAATACAACATTAAATATCCATTAACTAAAACTTATCCAACAGCAGGATAATCGTCACTTAGAGAAGAAGAGTATAAGATACTGATGGCGATTGGCTTTAGTGCAGTGGGAGATTAAAAGTAGTATGCACAAAAAGCCGATCATGTTTGATGATAAAGCATATACTTTGTAACAATCTTATTCATTTATTAATAAAAGTATTAATTTATTAAAGGCTTTTAATTATCTACATAATCTTTGTTTTATAATATGTGATAAACCCATAGTTTTAAGCAATGCTTTTAGAATAATAATGATGATCATTCTAATGAGATCTAAATTCTTAGAAAGCTTAAAACTAAAATAGTTCCCAATCATTGGATTACTAAATTGGGGATTAGTGAATCCGGATAGATTGAATACATCGTTCTTGCTTTCGTTGGATGAGGATGATTGATCTCATGATCATTTGTGTGGAACACTAAAGCAGTATGTAGGTGCTTATTAGAGAATAAGTTCACTTTGAGCATTGGCTCATTAAGGAATACCTAATGGAGTTTTACTTGCTTTCGATAGGAATTCTGTAGTGATAGTAGTCTGAGTGATCCTTGGACTTGAGATCATCATAGTATCTTGTGTATGATGAGTTATACTTTGACTTATTCCTTAAGACCCTTAGGGTATATCAAAGGTATGCTTGGGTATAATAAGTTATACGTGGAGATAATGTATGATCGATAAAGAATCTACCACTTCAATAAAAGAAGAAAATGTCTATGTGATTAGATAAATGACAACCCGGTAGTCCTTGGCGGCGAATGAAATTAGAAAGGAGTTTCTAATTTGCATTATTTGAGTTAATGCATTTAAAATTGAAATACATATAATTAAATAAAATAAGACTTGTGATAATTCCATGTCTTATATTTGATTGGGACATTGTATGGTGGAAGGATTGAATTATCACGGTAACTATTTACTCGAAAGGTTCTTTTATGATTAATGTTGAAATCTATATTATTTGGAAAGTCGTTGATCATTGGGAGGCTTATCCTATTGTAGAATAAATATTATTTATTTAAATAAATTAATTGTTTAATTTATTTATTTAAATAAGATTAAATTGTTCTAATTGATTTATTAACAACCCAGTTTAATATGGAGAACCTAAAGGGTCACACCATAAAAGGAAGAATAATTATTTAAGAAGTTAATGGCATAATCGTAATAATATGTTATGTATATTTAATTTAATCTATGGTGATAGAATAAATTAAATAGCTTAATATTATTATTTAATATTTTAGAAATATTAAATATAAATTAATAAGAGAGTCTTATTAATATTATTACAATTATTATTATTTTAATTTCTAAAAGAGTTTAGAAATTAATTTAATATAAATACTCTCATTTATTCCTAATAGGATTAGGAGGAAAATTAGTTAAAGGAGTTTAATTAATTATCCCTAATAAGATTAGGGAGCTTAATTAATTAAAAGAATTTAATTAATTAAATAAAGCCCAATTCTTTAATTGTTAAGGTGGGTTGCCCACATCATAAATAAGAGGAGTCTTATTATGGGTGATGTGGTTGTTGACTTTTACAACATCGTAATAATTTCAATTAGTTGGAAATCGCCCTTTTCTCTGAGGATAGGAAAAACTAGGGTTTGAGCCATACCCTTCTTCTTGAAAATTCTTTTTCCTGGTGGATCACCTCTGAGGCCAAACACTAGGGTGGCTAACGTTGATCAAAGGAAGGAACCAAACTGGTGGATTCAAGTTGAGCGCGAAAAGGATTGGAGGTGAACTTGTACGAGGAAGCTCGATCTTGAGGGTATGATTCTTATTCGTTATCTTTTTTACGTTTAATTAATAATTGTGCATAAAGGGTGATTCGGGTTTATGGTTTGTAAAATTTTAAAACTCTGATTTTTACACGTTTCCGCACTTTTATGCAATTTGATTGCGTTCATAAATATTACAAACCTAACACCTTCATTCCATACCCCGACTAGTACTCGCTACATTCTCGCCTCCTGAGAAGAAAAATGTAACAACAAGGAAAAGGGTGAGCTCAACTAGCCCAGTAAAGAATATTATGACTAAGATAATATACAAAAAATTATCATTAGTCTCCAACAAGGAAAAATCTAATAGAATACAATAGACAACCAGTTTTAAATCAATCTTCGCAGCGAAAATAATAATTCATTAGAAGAGTTAAGTAGAGAATGCAAACTACTATCTTACATATATGAATTTAAAAGTTCACCGTCGATATTTTATCCTGTAACATCAATCGATATATATACGGAATCTAATATTCATCTTTTACTACGGGCGAAAGATATTCATCGATTAGTCATGTTCATCTAAACACTGCTCATCTTTTACTTTCTGGGCGAAGATATTTATCGATCGGTCGTATTCAAATCTCGACACTTGTTAATCTTTTGCACTTCTGGGCCAAAGATATTCATCGAAAATCATTCATCTTTGCACTACTGAGGCCAAAGATATTCGATAATATCATCATTTAGGGTGAGGATGATGAAAAATATTTTAAAGGAAAGCGAATCCGGTTGAAACAAAAGAACAAATATTAAGGATTTGTATTTTAAACAATCGAGTTCAAAAATACTTCATAAGTAATCGAGTGGAGTAAAATTCAAGAATGATCAAAACATGGATACAATCATCAAGCTAGTATCCGAATAGATATTTTGGACAAAAAAGAAAAATTTCATTTTTGATTGAATAGTCTTGAGTATTAAGTGAATAGTCTTAGTATCGTGAATAATGTAATTATCGTGAATAGTAACTCAGACACCAAAGATAGAAATTTCACAAAAAAACATCTTCACGCTTAAATGAATAGTACTCGTGAATAGTAACTTCGTGAATAGTAACTCATAAATAGTAACTTCGTGAATAGTAACTCATGAATAGTAACTCATGAATAATAACCCGTCGTGAAAAAGTTCAAATTTGATAAAAATTTCCAACCAATATTTAAGGCGTAATGATATTGGAGAAATAATATCATTTTTCGAATAAAATAACATCCACTTACCTCGAAAGGCATGTACTTACTAGTTGAAACAGGATATAGGCTATGACTTGAACTTGCACGTATATAGCAATACTCAAAGTATACTCAAAATACTCACAAGAATACACTTTCGATAATATAGAGAGAAAACTTGATTTACGGTGTGATTTTAAATTCTAACCTAATCACCTATTTATAGGAAAGCTACTTAGAACACCAAAAGCGAAAAATTTAATAAATTAATATTATAATTTTTCACAACTTCATACACACACTAACAATCTGAATTCAGCCTCCTAATCACATGTTAAATGAGTTTCAAAAAATGAAAAAAACGTTTTTGTAATTAAAATATTTTAAACTTCCAAAAATCAATTATTTGAACTTGAACTTGATAATTCACAATAAATAGCTCTTTTGTTAGAAAATTTGAATCTACTTAATTTTTTATAGAAAATTCAATTCTCTACAACTTTGCGAAAGAAAGTTTTTCCAAATTCCAAACAAAATTGGCCAAAATCCATAAGCAGGCGATTTTACAAGTTATAATCAAATTTAGATCGATAATTGTGTCCACCAACACACAAAATATGTGTTAAACATTTAATGCCACAAAAATACTCTTCCTCCTCATATACTCATATATCCCACATTCATTAAAAATATCACCATTAATATATTATTAAAATAATATATTTAAATGAATTATTTTATCGAGAAAAGATAAAATATTAATTTTCAACAATTGTCATTTAAAAATTTTCTCCATCTATATCCACATAAAATCAATATTTTTCTTATCATATAAATCAATAATTAATTATTCACAAATAATATTACTGAATCACGATCTTGGCGACCGAATTAGTTCCTAAGGAAGAACTTTCGATAAAGATTTATCCTTATTGGTAGCATGATTAGGTGACCAAACCTCTCCTTGAAGCGAACTTTCTAGACATTGCCAATAATGTTATCCATAATATTATTAAGATAATATGAATTATTGCTCCCGATAATGGAAAATCTTGTGTAATGATAATTTATTGAAACAATGATAATATAAAATATCGATCGTGATTATTGAATCGATAAAATAAAATCTTTGAGCGATAATTCTTTGTAACAATTATTGAGTAGTGCCTTCTTTACGTAGAATCGATAATTGGTGCGAATCTGAGTGTCTTCTTGTTCACGACGTGTATTAGTGTGTTTTAACCACCGTTATTCCAACGATATACTTGAATAACTACTCTGTGATTATTTATAAACAACTTATATTTGTCGTTTTCTTCATCCAATCGCTTTTTCGTTATGGGGCCCACAAAAGGCTATTGTCAGTAAATGCGAATATTCTGAAAGCATCTGAATATTCCACGACAAAGCGAATATTCTCAACAATAATGAATATTTTATAACCACTTAACTTATTAAAATATTTACGCATTTTACCCATAACTAACCACATTAATCAAATCAACCCTTACTATTTCAAAATAATAAATAAATGAAATTCCATTTTATTAAAAAAAGCGGGTCTTACACCACCTTACCAAAAAAAATTAATATTAGCGATTATGTATACACCTCCACCCTCTACCCCCTACCCTACCCCCCCCTACCCACCATATCATATCTCTCTGTCATAGTATATATTAATTTTATTTTTTAAAAATTTTGTTTAAAAGTCAAAATATCTTAAAATGGTTAATATGGTTAATATGGTTTTAACCATAACCATATAGTTCAACCCACATTATCCATATTAAAATGGTTAATATGGTTTTAGTTCTTAAATGGTTAGTTAACCATATTTTGAAAAATAAACCATGCTTAACCATATTGGTAAAATCTCTTATATATACTGAGGTCCTACGTGGACATTTTTATTGGATATTTTAAATTATTTTTTTTGCTTGTGACTCTCAAAAAATGTATAGTATTTCTTCCAATATGAATTTTTACAAAATATAGTGTTTTAAGTGTAATTTGGATACATATACAAAAATACCTAAAACACTATTTTGTAAAAAAAAAATCTGATTGGAATAAATCTATATATTTTTTAAAATCATAAACAATGACCCCTGAATGTCGAATTTCCGGTCAAATAAATCGATCTGCCAAGAAGACTTATTATGCGTCTGTATCGTAATACATATTAGAATGGCCGTATATGTAGGTAGGCCATGATATGTATGTGTGTGTATTTGAGAATTATGTGATTTTTTTTAGGTGATAGTATAATTGTTGGGCCTTTTGACCAAAGGAATACTTTGCTTTCAATGTTCGACAATGAACCTTCAAGAGAGTGGGTAGGAAAGAAAACATAGAGCAAACACAATTCTGTAAACAAACAATAACAAAATCAAATCAAATCAAATCAATTGTCATTTGTATCTAGATATATCCACAAAATTGCTTTCCTTTTACAATCCCTCCAAAAAAAATAATCATCCTTTATCATTATCAACATCAAAATGGCATGATATGGGTAGTCTTAGTTTCATAACTAGAAAGACAAGACTTTGAATTAACCCTAAATATCTTCAACATATCGCCGGACATTTGCCGGACCGCCGGCGAACAGTTGCTCTGCATCAACAACAATATCTTGGCCAATCCATTACTCTTTATAACCGCCGATTGTGCCTTCGGATCGCGAAACAAACAACACAAACTCCATAAAATCGTCACGCCATGCTCCGTCGCCGCATGCGATACTTTCAGCACTTTTTTAACAATCGCCTCAACACATTCCTCATTCTCACAAATCTCCTTTCTCCCTTCTTTACAAGCAGTAACCGTTTCCAGAATCTTCATCATTTTTTCAATTATCGGAACGCTTAAATCACAATCTGATAACATTTGCCCCAGCACTTTTACTACTCTCAGCTGAACTAATCTCGGTCTAACTTGCTTCCGCTTCGATGAAGAAACTAAGCAGGATAAGACTGCTTCGATTGCATTTAGATTGGGTGTAGTGCTCACGATTTTGATCAATTCAGATAAGATATTTAACTCCAAATCAACTGAGAACAGCTCTAGAACTCTAGCTGTCGCGATTTTTGAATCTGCACTTCCGTGTTGGAGAATGATTAGCATTGAAGACTCAAAATGTTGCTTTTCTAGTACTATCTTTGGTAATTTCTGTTTGTCTTCATAATCTTCAACTACAACACTACATAGCTGAACGATTTTCTCTGCAAAATAAATTTTGTTTACATGTTTGGAGATAATTTCGATGAGAAATGCTACGAAGCCATTGATTCCGGCCAGAAACTTTCGATTATGGCCGGATTCTAAGACGAAGGAAGTGAGTCCAGCTATGATTTTGAACGAGTTTTCGTCGATTTCGTCGTGGTTTTGTTGTTTCATTTGATTGACAAGCTTGAGAGCTTGGTCCGGAGTGAGTGAGTTCGACTCGGTGGCGGGGCTTGTTTGGACCGAGTCGGACCAGATCCGGATGAGTCGCTGGAGAGTGTGGTTAGGGACAAATTCCTTGGTCTGAAGGACTTGCATCGTGGCCGGACACGTGTTGTGGCCGCTGTCTAGCCACCGTTGGATGCTGGAGCGGTCGTAGGTTACGCCGGTGCAGAGGCTCACAGGGGATTTCATCACGTCCAATGAAATCGGACACTTAAATAAGCTCGGAATCGTGATTTGCAGCTCATCCCTCACCATTTTTAACGGAGAGTTTAGAGAGAGAAAATGGGCAGAGGAAATTTCAGTTTTAGAGAGAGAGAGAGGTGGAAGACAGGGAATAGGGGATGGTATTAGAAGAAATTGAGAAAGAGTCAAAGGATGGTTGACGTCAGCAGATTACTTTAATTGTGTATTTTTGCTTTACTTTTCCTTTATTCTTTTTAACACTTTGGTCAATGAAAAGGTTCTTCTAAATGCACCCGATTCACTTGTGTGTGTGTGTGTGTTTTTTTTTTTTTTGTGGTTCACTAATTTTTTAGTATATAAACAATTTTTTTAGAATATCTCAAAATTTGCAAATTTTATTTTCAGTTTACTTTAATTTCATTATTTTATCTTTATTTGTAAATGAAAACTTAATACATGATTTATAATGAGTATTTAGGCGCATTTTTTTATAGTAATCTTACTAGTTTTTAAAAAACTATGTGAAGAAAATCAACTTTGAAGTTAATAAATTGTGTTAGGAGTGATAAATAAGGATTATTGTTGATCTGAATAATTACTTTTCAATATTGTGTAGATTTTAATTTAACATTTTTTTTTTTTGGTAAGCTCACTAATGTTTAGAGAATCTGAATTTTAAAAGTGTTAACGTTAAGATTCGTCTACGCTCCCAATCATCAAATAGCGTGTTGGTCGATTTTACAATCAATGAATACGTGCAAGTATACACGGTCAACAAGTAATAAAATAAAAAAAAAATATCGTTCTCACGAGAAATTATTTAATAAAAAGTACCAAATACTAATTCGTAACTAAATTAATTTTATTTAAACAAATGATTTAGGATTGTGAATTAAAATAATTAATAAAACTACTATTAAATACCACTAGATTAAAATCAGGTTATGGAGAATTAAGAACACAACTTCACTTATTGATCACTTATATCAATACACTTTTTATTAATTATGCTCGCTATTCTGGACTGTTAATCAGTAATTTATTATTATTTATAACCACCTTTTAATGCATCACAAATGTATTAATCAAAATCCACAGTTGATATAATTGAATCAAACACCCTAATTAACTAATTCACTATATTTTTATGTGAATTACAATTAAAAAGAGTTTAAAGCACAACTTTCATATCAGATTACATGCATCATACATGTATATCTATATCCTAAATACAAATCATGAATTCTATCACCATGCAGAAAATACAATCACATACTATTATGATCAGATCTAAATCTATATTTCATCTCTAGAATTCATATAAATTATCACAGTAATTGTTAATTCGACAATTAATCAATTATACACAAATCATAATAGACAATCCCTAGAATAGATCACAATAATTAATAAAGAAGCATACTAAAATAAGCTACGCAATAAGATCCATTGCAATCTTAAACAAGAGATTTAGTTCACTATTATTGAATTAAAGTCTAGAATCCACAATTAAATAAACATTAAAGGACAAAAATAGAAGTAAGGTAGAGAATAAAATTTGTTGTCTGTAAATTTGAGACTCTCCTCTTGCTCTTGCTTTGAATCCTCAATAATCTCCAAGTTGTTTTAATATTCAATCCAATCAAAACTTGGATTTGTGAATAAAAGATAGAATCTAATGGAGTGTATCCCTAAACTAATCTACTCTCACAGGTCCTATCTAATGAATAATATTGCTTATTTTATGCCTCACATCATGTATTTATAGGTTCTGAGTCAAATCCCTAGCTTAGGAGGAAACTCAAATCCAATTTGAAGTCAAAAAAGTATCAAAATTCGCTTGAAAATGAGTCCCACTTGATGCGTACTGTCTTTTCGAGAGAACCTTGCTTTTCGACTCTGGGTGCCCTGTGGCGCCCTCAAAATAGGTATACATTACCCATTTTGAGTCATGAAATCATGGTCTGAAACTTAAATACAAACTTAATTTATCTGTTGTTATGTGTGTCGATGCAAAATCTGACAAGAAACATAAATTGTGAGTTTTAATACAAATATTGTCTCTGAGCAATATCGAAACTCAAAATAAGTTCTCATTACAATTATTATCACACTATTCTTATAGAATAGTGAGGACTACTATAGCAATTGTAAGACCCCAACTTATTATTAATGAAATTTAATTTTCTCTATTTATTATTTTGAAATAGTAAGGGTTGATTTGATTAATGTGAATAGTTATGGGTAAAATCATGAAATATTTCAAAATAAGCAAGTGGTTATAAAATATTCATTGTTGTCGGGGAATATTAAATGCACGGCATAGCGATATTAAATGGGGCCCATGTGAAGCGATTGGATGAAGAAAAGCGACAAATATAAGTGGTTTAAAAATAACTTGGCGTAGTTATTCACAGATTAATCTTGTTAAAATACTAAATTGGTTAAAACACGATAGCTTTGCAGTATTGCACCAATTATTGATTCTTACGTGAAGAAGGCACTACTCAATAATGGTTACGATAATTCTTTATTCGATATTTTATTGATTTAATAATTCTTTGCGTTGATATTTTATATTCTTTGTTGTTTGATAATTGTCATTACCACGATATTTTCCATTATCGAGACAATAATTCATATTATCTGAATAATATTATTGGATAACATTATTGGCAATGCCTAGAAAGTTACATCTAAGGAGAGGTTTGGTCACTAATTGCTTGCGCCCGATGAGGAGAGATCCTTATTGGAAAGCCCTGCTTTCACAGAGGAATTGCACGGTTGTCGATATTGTGATTACGTAATATTATTTGTGAATAATTAATTATTGATTCATATGATGAGGAAAATATTGATTTTATGTGGATATAGATGGAAAAATTTTTAATGTGACAATTGTTGAAAATTGAAATTTTATCTTTTTGATAAAATAATTCGTTTAAATATATTATTATATTTTAATAATATAATAATGGTGATATTTTACAACGAATGTGGGATATATGAGTATCTGAGGAGGAAGAGTATTTTGTTGCAATAAATGTTTAAAACATGTTAAACATGTTGGTGGACCCCATTTATTAGTGAAATTTGATTATAGCCACGTAAAATCGCTTGGTTTGTGGATTTCGGTCAATTTTTGTTTGGAATTTGGGAAAACTTCATACTGCAAAGTTGTAGACAATGGAATTTCCTATGGAAAGTCGCGAGTTTCAATTTTTCTGATAAAAGAGCTATTTATTATGAATTATTGAAGTTTGAAGCTTGAAATAATTGATTTTGGAAGTTTTAATTATTTTTATTAAGAAAAACGTTTTTATTGTTTTTGGCACATGTGTGGCTGAAGTTTGGACCAGATTTGTAATGCGTAGGAAATTTGATTATATATATTATTATTATATTAAATTTTACTGCTTTTGGTGTTTCTAAGCATTTTCTATAAATAGGGTCTTGGGTTAGAATTGAAAATCACACGAAGCTGAAGTTTTCTCTCTCTATATTATTGAGCGTATTTTTTGTGAGTATTTTGAGTATAATTTGAGTATTGCTATCTGATTCTGAAGTTCAAGTCATGCTTTATATCAGGTTATTTAAATTTAGAAATCTTGATCTTTTCGAGGTAAGGGATATTATTTTTTTAGTAATGATATTATTTCTTCAATATCATTATGTTGAAATATTGATCTGAAGTTTTTATCAAATTTGGAACTTTTGGTGTCAGATTCTTATTCACGTATCTGACCTTTATTCACGTATCTGACACTAATCACGAATCTGACCTTTATTCATGAAAAATGAAAAAAAATTAAGTCAAATATATCTATTACGGATACTAGCTTTGATTGTATCCATGTTTTTGATCATTCTTGAATTTTACACCACTATGATTATTTTTGAGGTATTTTTAGGCGTGGATAAAACAAAAATCTGAATCCTTAATCCTTAATCCTTGTCATTTTGTTTCCTTTGGATTTGTTTCTTTAAAAATATTTTTCATCATCCTCGATCTTAAATGATGATATTATTGAATATCTTTGGCACATAGTGCAAAGATGAATGATTTCGATGAATATCTTTGGCGTAGTGCAAAGATGAGCAGTGTTTAGATGAACATGACCAATGATGAATATCTTTGGCTGTAGTGCAAAGATGAATATTTGATTCGGATGTATGTTGATTGATGTTACGGGGATAAAAGATGAGGCGATGAACTTTTAAATTCATACATAGAAGATAGTAGTTTGCATTCTCTACTTAACTCTTCTAATGAATTATTATTTCATTGCGATTATTGGTTTAAAACTTGTTGTATTGTATTCTATTTGTTTTTTCCTGTTGAAGACTAATGATAATTTGTTGTATATTATCTTAGTCGTAATATTCTTCTTAAACTAGTCAGAGCTCACCCTTTTCTTTTTTGTTCCATTTTTCTTCTCGGGAGGCGAGAATATAAGCGATGCAGTCGGGGTATGGAATGAAGTTTCTAGAGAGAGTTGTTTAGTAGTCCTCACCATTTTGTAAAATAATGTATCAATAAATGTGATGAGGATTTATTTGAGTATAGATATTATACAGAAGATAATATTTGTATTCAAACTCACAGTTTTCTTGTTGTAATAATAAAGTTGTAGTTGTTTACATACCATGTATTGACAACTTTCGGAATGGGTGATGTATACCTATTTTGGGGCGTCACGGTTGGTATCGAGCTTAGGGATATGATCTCTGGCGGAGATCGGGGAATAGAACTAGGAGGGAGAGGCGAGTAAATCCTTGGCTAGTGTGTCCTACTAAGCTTATTTGTTAATTGAGTCGATATATAAGGATATTATGTGATATATTGATTTCCTTAATTAACCCTTGTTTTATGGCGATGTTGAGAATGTCGTTGAGAATATTAACAATGGAAATGAGGCTGTGTAGGCGCTTTGTACTCACCAGCGAGGAGAGCGTGCAGCGGTGACAATGTTCTTCACATGAACAACACCCTTTGACGATGATGAGCGAGGGGATGTTTAGAAGCTTTTTAGGTTCATACAAAAATCGAGACGAGGAGACTTCGTGTTCAAAATCTGAGGAGGAAATGATAGCAATTCACGGGTTGTCACGATGAAGCGATTCGAAGTTGGGACCACGAAATTTAAGGAAAGCGGATCCGATCATGGCGGAAACATGAGTCAAACAAATTACCAAGATATTGATGTCTTGGGATGCGGAGAAACGAAGGTTCCATTACGCCACCTTTATGTTAAAATGGCGAAATGGACTCTTTGGTGAGATGCATGAAGCGTACCCATCGGCCCTTTTCGGTATGTCTTGGGAGCGTTTTAGAAACTATTTAATGACAAATACTTTCACGAAAGTGTTAGGTCATATGAAGGAAGTGGAGTTCATCAGTTAGAACAAAACAACATGGCGGTGTCTCGATGCGAGGAAAAGTTCTGAGTTATCCGAGTTTTACACTTCATTTGGTGGAGAATGAGGCGTATAGCGTGGATGTTTCTAAGAGGTTTGAAACCCGGCGTCTGACAATATCTCATTTCTCATAAATTTTCTCTCTATTAGGATGTTGTTAACGAGGGCTCAATTGTTAGAAGCGAGATAGCGAGTATGTTCAATGAGGACCATAACCGAGGATCGTACGGAGATAGCGATCAGCGAATAATGATAACCGGTGGAGAAAAAAGCGACGGACAAAAATGGTAACCACTCTGGTGGTAATCATAGCCGTGAAAATAGAAGAAAGCGAGTCGGGAGGAGATTTTAAAGAGAGATTTAACAGCGACCATGTGAAGGCAGCGGTCTTGGCGTGACAAGCCCGGTTCTAAGGAGGAGAACGACCACCGGTCATATCTTCTGAAATCTGGAAAAGAGGACATATCGGTCAAAAGCCCTAGCAGATTCAAGGTATCTTATAATTGTGGAAAGGAAGGACATATCGCTTTCGAGATTATGCGATAGCGAAACCTAGTTCGGTGAGGGACGGTGACTCAAAAGGTATCTAGAAAAGTCAAAGTCAGCGATTAGGAAGAAGCGTTTGTTGTGGTTTGGTCATAATCGAGGAACGAAATGAGGTGATCACGGGTAAAATATTTATAAATTCTTGCG
The DNA here is from genome assembly GCA_020205615.1 of Panax quinquefolius. Lineage (NCBI taxonomy): Eukaryota > Viridiplantae > Streptophyta > Magnoliopsida > Apiales > Araliaceae > Panax > Panax quinquefolius. The sequence goes on from CM035169.1 coordinate 37,711,183, forward strand.
AAGTTTATACCTTACTTGATACCGGTGCTACCCATTCATTTATCTCTCTGCACGCGTGCTCAGCGTTTAAACTTGACTCAGGAGAAATTAGACTTTGACTGTATCTGTGGAAACTCCGTTGGAGAAACTTTCATCACATCCATTTGTTTATAAATCTTGTTTGATTCAAGTTGGCGACATCACACTTACACATTGACCTTATCTCTTTAAAGATACTTGCTTTTGATGTGATTTTAGGGATTGATTGGTTAACTACTCATCATGCCAAAATTGATTATTTTAAATAAGGTTGTTGGTTTTCATATTCTAACTTGACTGTTATGCAATTCAAGAACTAAACCATTAAAATCAATCAACATCATATCTAATCATAAAAGCTATTCGTTTATTGAAAAGCGAATGTCAAACTTTCTTAGCCCATGTTATGGATTTGAATAAAGACACGTCAAATTTGAATAATATTCCGTTGTTATTGACTTTCTGGCGTATTTCTGAAGAACTTCCGGTCTACCCCGAGCGTGAAGTTGAATTCTTTATTGATCTTGAACTGGTACAAAGCCCATTTCTAAAACCCCATATCGAATGGCTCTATTGAACTTGAGGAGTTAAAGGTCCAACTACGAGGAATTGTTGGACATCGGTTTCGTTAAATCTAGTACATCTCCTTGGGGTGCTCTGTTTTATTAAGTAAAGAAGAAAAGGCGGGAGTATGCGACTTTATATTGACTATCGGGAATTGAACCATATCACCATCGAGAATAGGTATCCTCTACCTCGTATTGATGACTTGTTTGACCGATTCTGAGGGCCACATTCATTTCAAAATCGATCTTAGATTACGGATATCATCAATTGAAGATTAGAAGCGAGGATATTCAAAGCGCCTTTAGAACTTCGATGCAGGCATTATGAATTCTTAGTCGTGTCTTTCGGATTGACTAATGCTCCTGCGGACTTTCATGGATACGATGAGCCAAGTATTCAGGAATATTTGGATCGGTTTGTTGTTGTCTTTATTGATGACATCCTCATATATTCCAAAAGTCGTGAAGATCGTGAGCATCATTTGAAATTTGGTACTCGAAAACTTATTGAAAACAAACTATATGCCAAATTGAAGAAATCGAGTTACGGCTTGAGGAAGTAGCATTTCTTGGGCCTTATCAGTGTCAAAACATGGAGTATCAAGTGGACGTGAAGATTGAAGCAATCTGAAGTTAGAAGCAGCAACCGAAGTCGGTGGCCAAAATTATGTAAACTTTACAGGTCTGGCCGGTTATTATCGGAGATTAAGTGTAAGGTTTTCTCGAATCGCTACTCCATTAACTTGACTAACTCGGAAGGATACAAAAATTCGTTTGGAAGCGAAGAATCGAAAGAGTTTCCAAGAGCTTAAGAGGAGACTTATTTGACTGTTACTAATAATACCATCTGGTTCGGATGGATTTGTTATCTCTGACGATGCTTGAGCAAAGGGTTAGGATGTGTTCTCATGCAGCGTGGGAAAGTCATAGTGTGATGCCCCAAAATAGGTATACACCACACCCGTTACGAGTGCGCCAAATTACATGATGCGAAACAACTACAACTTTATTATTACAACGATAAAAGCGTGAGTTTAAATACAAATATTATCTTTTAGACAATATCATATACTCAAATAAATCCCCATCACATTTATTGATACATTATTTTACAAAAATGGTGAGGACTACTAAACAACTCTCTCTAGAACCTTCATTCCATTACCCCAGGCTAGTACTTTCATTTACATTCTAGCCTCACGAGAAGAAAAATGGAACAACAAGGAAAAGGGTGAGCTCAACTAGCCCGATAAAGAATACTATGACTAAGATAATATCTGACAAATTATCGTTAGTCTCCAACGAGGAAAAATCGATAGAATCTGATGAGGCAACAAGTTTGGATCAATATTACGGTGAAATAATAATTCATAGAAGAGTTCGTAGAGAATGAAATCTCTATAATCTATGAATTTAACGATCCATCATCAATATTTTATCCACCTAACATCAATCGATATTCATCTCAAATCAAATATTCATCTTTGCTTCTGAGGCGAAGATATTCATCAATCGGTCGTATTCATCTCAACACTTTTCATCTTTGCACTAAAAGGCGAAAGATATTCATCGATCGATCGTATTCATTTAAACACTTTGCTCATCTTTTGCACTCTGAGGCCAAAGATATTCTTGAAATCATTCATCTTTGCACTCATCTGAATACGCCGAAGATATTCTTGAAAATCATTCATCTTTTTGCCTTCAGGGCCAAAAGATATTCAATAATATCATCATTTAAGGCGAGGATGATGAAAAATATTTTTAAAAAGCGAATCCGGTGAAACAAAATGACAAGGATTAAGGATTAAGGATTAAGTACTTGGTTTTATCCGTATCAAAAATACCTCAAAAATAATCGTAGTGGTGTAAAATTCGAGAATGATCAAAACATGGATCTGATCAAAGCTAGTATCCGAAATAGATATTTTGGATGAAAAGAAGAAATTTTATTTTTAGATTGAATAGTCTGAAGTATCGTGAATAGTCTTGAAGTATCGTGAATAGTCTTATATCGTGAATAGTAACTCAGAGCACCAAAAGATAGAAATTCCACAAAAAACATCTTCACGCTTAACTTCATGAATAGTACTTTCGTGAATAGTAACTTCGTGAATAGTAACTCATGAATAGTAACTTCGTGAATAGTAACTCATGAATAGTAACCCAGAGCATGAAAAAAGTTCCAAATTTGATAAAACTTGGATCGACATTTCGGCGTAATGATATTGAAGAAATAATATCATTCTGAAAAAAATAATATCCACTACCTCGAAGAATCGATGCTTGGAAGGAAAGGTCGGAAGTGATCTTTGAATGAAACTTATCTTGAGCAACAACTCTCAAAGTATCTAAATACTCACAAAATCGCTCGATAATATAGAGAGAAAGAGAAAACTTTGTTTACGGTGTGATTTTCAATTCTAACAGCCCTCTATTTATAGGAAAATGTTAGCCGTAGAAAGCGAGACTTGACACTGCTACACGATGGCTTTACACTGCTACTATTGCCACCCACCACATTTGAAATAAAATTCAGCACATTTCTTCACCAACCACAAGTGGGGCCCTCAATTCTAAATTTTCCACCAAAATCAATTATAAACCTAATTTAGAATCAGACACCTCTTAAAATTCATAACAAATCATTAAGTGCATTTTAACGGTTCAAAATTTGTGGACATATACTCAACTTATGTATGTATAACATACCCAAAATTACCACAATCAATGGTCGGATTAAAATTATAACCCATGATATATCTAAAAACCCACGATTTAATTTTTAATACCTCCAATCAGATAAAATCTTGATAAAACACCTCAACAATAATTTCTTCATTTATAACCACATAAATAAATCCATCATTTATATCCACATAAAATAAATATTTCTTTATCATATGAATCAATAATTAATTATTCACAAATAATATTCTGAGAATCACATTTATAATGACCAGTAGTTCCCGGAAGAGGGGCTTTCGATAAGGATCTCTCTCACTTCTTGGCGGCGCGATTAGGTGACCAAACCTCTCCTTGAAGCGAAACTTTCTAGACATTGCCAATAATGTTATCTAATAATATTATTCAAATAATATGAATTATTGATGCGATAATGGGAAATCTTGTGCGATGACAATTATTGAACAACGATAATATAAAATATCAATAGCGACAATTATTGAATCAATAAAATAAAATATTGAGCGATAACTCTTGTGAAAATTATTGAGTAGTGCCATCTTACGTAAGAATCAATAATTCAACAATCTTTGTAATCTGGTGTCTTCTTTATGCGACCACAGCGTATTCTTTATATTTTAACCACCAGGGTATTCAACGATCTTACTTGGTAACAACTACGCGTTATTTATAACCACCTTAACTTTGTCGTTTTCCTCATCCAATAAACTTTCCGTTATGGGGCCCACACATGGCTGCGGCGTTTAATCGCGAATATTCCAAAGCGATCGAATATTCCACGACGACGAATATTCCAGAATATTTCCACGACGAACGAATATTCCCAGAGCAAAAATGAATATTTTATAACCACTTGCTTATTTTGAAATATTTGCGTATTTAACCCTAACTATCCACATTAATCAAATCAACCCTTACTATTTCAAAATAATAAATAAAGAAATTCCTTTTTATTTAAAAAAATTTGAGGTCTTCTGACCTCCCTCTTATGAAATTTAGTCCTCGAAATTGGCGTCACGTACACAGTGTTTGAAAAGGTGAGGATACCTACGCTTTCATTTCCGTTTCAATTCCCGGTCATTTCCTCTATAGCATGATTCCTCCACAAAACTTTAACTTGTGGTATGACCTTTCTTGCGTGGGACGTGCTCCTTCTATCCAAGATCTTGGCGGTACCTCCTCATCGTTAAGTCTTGGCTATCTCGTCCGGTTCTAACTTCGATATAGCGTGGTTGGGTCTTTCACATATTCTGAAATCTGAGATATGTGAAACACATTATGAACACGAGACATACTTGGAGAATAGCTTGTGATCTATAGGCTACATTTCCTCTACTCGGTCGAGAATTTGAAATGGACCCGATAAATAAATGGATTGAGCTTTCCTCTCTTCCCAAATCTTGTAACTCCCTTCCATGGAGCAACTTCATGACAATATATGATCCCCTACATTAAATTCCACGTCCTTTCGATGAAGATCCGCATAACTCTTTTATCGATCTTGTCTTGTTTGTATCGTTGTATAATCGTTTGGATCTTTAGGTGATCACGTCTTAACTTTCGGGTCCCAACAATGTTGCTTCACCCACCTCATCCCAACATATTGGAAAGCGACATTTTGTCCATATAATGCTTGAATGGAACCATGCTATATATTTGTTTAATAACTATTGTTGTATGAGAATTCCACCATGGCAAGTACTTATCGACTTCCTTTGAAATCTAGGACCACGAGTTTTAATATATCTTTGAGAGTTTGAGTAGTCCTTTACGATTGCCCATCCGTTTGAGGATGGTATGCCAACTAAATAAATAAATTAGTGCCCATAGCTTTCTAACCCAACCCAAAATCATGAAGTGAATCTTGGGTCACGATCTCAAAACTATGGATCTGGGCATGCCATGCAACCTCACAATCTCATTCACGTACATCTGTAGCAGGCGTTCGAGGAATAAGTCTCCGTGTCGGCAAATGAAATGAGCGAGACTTGGTTAATCTATCAACAATAACCCAAATAGCATTGATGCCTTGAAAGCCGTAGGAAGACCCGTATGTGAAATCCATGGTAATGTGTTCCCACTTCCATTCAGGAATCTCAAGTGGTTCTGACGGACCCTTAGGTACTAGATGCTCGCCTTTACCGTTGACAAGTTAAACACATTGAGATAAACTTTGCAATCTCTCTCTTCATATTGTTCCACCAAAATGTATGTGAAGATCACGATACATTTAGTACTTCGAGGATGGATTGCAAATGGTGTATTGTGTGCCTCCATCATAATCTTGTACTTCAAATCAGTCGTTAGGAACCTGAAAGTCTAGAGTGGACTCGAAGTATTCCTTCTTCATCAATTCTAAGCTTAGGAATAGCTCCTTCTTGTACTTTCTTCTTCATACGCGCATCGACTCAAGATTGGGTGGCTTGGCGGCTTTAACTAAAAAAGTCGATTATACTAAGTATATCATCACGTGGGTACCTAGGTTTTCATCTCCATCTCTATTATTTGTAAATTATCTGAAATTAGTCTTTGACATATCGTTTTTCGTGCTTATATCGATCTTACTCTCAACATCGGCTACCACGTTCGCTTTTCGAGGATGGCATGGTTAGAACATGTCTTTGAAATGAGTCTCCTCTTGAGTTCTTGAAAAATCTTCCCATTCCTTGCTCCATTCGAATTTTGTATCTCTCTGAGTCAATTTGCGATAATGGAATAGCGATTGAGAATATCCTTGACGAATCTCCGATAATAACCAACTAAGCCTGAAAGCTACGTATTTAGATTCTTGACTTAGGTTGCTCTCAAGCTGTGACTCATATCTCTTCTTGGATAGCGTCACAATGACACCTATCGATTTACTATCGCTTGCGAATATGGCGTCCCTATAGAAATTGCGGCTTGGTGAATTCCACAAAAAGTCACAAGATAAAGGCTCGGTACCAAATTCTATAGTTGAATTTTAACTCACGAAGTTCAATAGGAGCCATTCTATATGAGATTTTAGAAATGAGTTTTGTCTGGGTTCAAAGTCGATACAAAATTTAATATCGAACTTTGGGAGTAAGCGAAAAATTCTTGAAATACATCGGGAAAAATCAATATACAACAGGAATATTATTCAAATCGGCGTGTCTTTATTCAAATCCATAACATGGACTAAGAAAACTTGACATCCGTAATAAGCGAATGACTTCATGGCTTGATATGAAAATGTTTGATTACAATGGTTTGATTGCTTGAATTGAATAACGAGTTTGCTAGGAATATGAAAACTAACAACCTTACAAAAGCAATCAATTTGGCGTGATGAGTAGTTAACCTTAAAATCACATCAAAGCAAATATCTACTATAGAAATAAGGTTAACGGGTAATGTGATAGTGCCAACTGAATCAAACAAGATTTCTAAACAACGGATGTAATGAAAGTTTCTCTAGCGGATTCTCCATAAATAGGTCAAATCTAATTTCTCGTGAAGTCGAGTTCAAGCGTTGGCCTTATGACGAAGAGATAAAAGAATGGGTAGAAGCAGGTTATCTAGTAAAATTATAAACTTACTTGAAATTTATAATTAACTAACTTGTGCTAACCGTTCGGGTTCCTCGCATTTTAATGGAAGTCACGACAAACGCTCTTCGAAGAACCGTTGACTTTGACTTTTACGGGACATCCTTTTGAGTCACCATTCACATTTGGGTGGGGTTTCGATATCGTCTGATCTCGGCGATATGTCCTTCTTTTCCTGATTATAGCATACCTTGGAAGGCTTTGAGCAGTTTGACCTTATATGTCCCTCCTCTCATACATCCCAGCATCTAGCGGCGATCGTTCTCTTCCCTAGAATTTGTTGATGGTCTTTGATGTTGTTGCTTGAACGTCTTCCGTCATCGTTAAATCTTCTCTTTTTAGATTGGACATCTCTTTCCATAATATCAACGCGTCGTGCGACTTTTACCCATACATCACTCATTCTCACTCGTTCGATTATTTCTTCTTTCATTCGATTCGACTTTATCATCTTATACTCTTGCGCGAAATTGCTTACATTCAAGCATCACGTGTCGGGTAACCTGAAGCTTGAATCGTTGCATCCTTTTGCTCCACATTGCTGCTGATTCTTTAGCTTTGCTCTTAAACTCATGAATACGATTTTGCAATTCTATATTTCGATCGTAAAATACCTCTAATAAACTCTCTTGGTACCTCTTCTTCCTCTTCTTCCTCACTCTCATTTGTTACCTCTGCGATTATCTAAGGTCTGTATCGATTCTTCACTCACCACATGGATATCTCTAATTCCTTCTTACTTTGACATCACATTATCACGGTTGGCGATTAGAGGTGTCTCCACGATCTCATTCACTCCATTGTTAACGTTCTCGGCGACCATTCTAAAAAAACTATCATAAAACAAGGTTAATTAAATAAATTAACAAATCACATAATACCCTATAATATGACCAACCAACAAATAAGCTTAGGTAGGACACCTTTAGCGAAGGATTTACTCGTCTCTCCCTCTAGTTTTATTCCCGATCTCATTGGAGATCGTATCCTAAGCTACGATACCAAGCTGTGGCGCCCCCAAAATAGGTATACACCACACCCGTTACGAGTGCCAAATACATGATGCGAAACAACTTCTGACTTTATTATAAAATGTAAATCTGACAATATATCTTTGTGAGTTTAAATACAAATATTATCTTTTAGACAATATCTATACTCAAATAAATCCCCATCACATTTATTGATACATTATTTTACAAAAATGGTGAGGACTACTAAACAACTCTCTCTAGAACCTTCATTCCATTACCCAGAGCTAGTACTTTCATTACATTCTAGCCTCACGAGAAGAAAAATGGAACAACGAGGAAAAGGGTGAGCTCAACTAGCCCGATAAAGAATATTATGACTAAGATAATATACAACAAATTATCGTTAGTCTCCAATGAGGAAAAATCGATAGAATCTGATAGGCAACAAGTTTGGATCAATATTACATGTGAAATAATAATTCATAGAAGAAGATTCGTAGAGAATGAAATCTACTATAATCTATGAATTTAACGGTCCATCATCAATATTTTATCCTGTAACATCAATCGATATTCATCTCAAAATCAAATATTCATCTTTTTTCTTTCTGAGCGAAGATATTCATCAATCGGTCGTATTAATCTCAACACTGTTCATCTTTTGCTAAAGGCCAAAGATATTCATCGATCGGTCGTATTCATTTAAACACTGCTTTCATCTTTGCTCTTCTGAGGCCAAAGATATTCTTCGAAAAATTTCATTAAACACTTTATCTTTGCTGAGGCGCGAAGATATTCTTGAAAATCATTCATCTTTGCTTTCTGGCCAAAAGATATTCAATAATATCATCATTTAAGGCGAGGATGATGAAAAATATTTTTAAAGAGCGAATCGATGAAACAAAATGACAAGGATTAAGGATTAAGGATTAATACTTGGTTTTATCCACGTCCAAAATACCTCAAAAAATAATCATAGTGGTGTAAAATTGAGAATGATCAAAACATGGATCTGATCAAAGCTAGTATCGAATATAGATATTTTGAACGAAAAGAAGAAATTTTATTTTTAGATGAATAGTCTTAGTATCGTGAATAGTCTTGAGTATCGTGAATAGTCTTGATATCGTGAATAGTAACTCAAACACCAAAAGATAGAAATTCCACAAAAAAACATTTTCACGCTTCATGAATAGTACTCGTGAATAGTAACTTCGTGAATAGTAACTCATGAATAGTAACTTCGTGAATAGTAACTCATGAATAGTAACTCAGAAAGCATGAAAAAAGTTCCAAATTTGATAAAAACTTGGATCGACATTTGACGTAATGATATTGAAGAAATAATATCATTCTGAAAAAAAATAATATCCACTTACCTCGAAGAATCGATTGCTTGGAAGGAAAGGTCGGAAGTGATCTTTGAATGAAACTTATCTTGAGCAATGACTCTCAAAGTATCTAAATACTCACAAAATCGCTCGATAATATAGAGAAAGAAAAAACTTTGTTTACGGTGTGATTTTCAATTCTAACAGCCCTCTATTTATAGGAAAATGTTAGCCGTAGAAGCGAGACTTGACACTTTACACGATGGCTTTACACCTTACTATTGCCACCCACCACATTTGAAATAAAATTCAGCACATTTCTTCACCAACCACAAGTGGGGCCCTCAATTCTAAATTTTCCACCAAAATCAATTATAACCCTAATTTAGAATCGGACACCTCTTAAAATTCATAACAAATCATTAGGTGCATTTTAACGGTTCAAAATTTGTGGACATATACTCAACTTATGTATGTATAACATACCCAAAAATTACCACAATCAGCGGTCGGGATAAAAATTATAACCCATGATATATCTGAAACCCCACGATTTAATTTTTAATACCTCGATCGATAAAATCTTGATAAAACACCTCAACATTAATTTCTTCATTTATAACCACATAAATAAATCCATCATTTATATCCATATAAAATAAATATTTCTTTATCATATGAATCAATAATTAATTATTCACAAATAATATTCTGAGAATCACATTTATAATGACGGTAGTTTTCCCGGAAGAGGGCTTTCGATAAGGATCTCTCCTTCTTGGCGCAATTAGGTGACCAAACCTCTCCTTAGACGCGAGACTTTCTAGACATTGCCAATAATGTTATCTAATAATATTATTCAAATAATATGAATTATTGATGCGATAATGGAAATCTTTGTGCGTTGACAATTATTGAACAACAATAATATAAAATATCAATATGACAATTATTGAATCGATAAAATAAAATATTGAGCGATAACTCTTTGTGAAAATTATTGAGTAGTGCCATCTTACGTAAGAATCAATAATTCAACAATCTTGTGCGCGATCTGGTGTCTTCTTTATGCGACCACGCGTATTCTTGTATTTTAACCATAGGGTATTCAGCGATCTTAGCGGTAACAACTTCTGTAGTTATTTATAACCACCCAAACTTTGTCGTTTTCCTCATCCAATAAACTTTCAGTTATGGGGCCCCACATGTGCATTTGGCATGTGTAAATGAATATTCCAAACGATGCGAATATTCCACGACCAAAGCGAATATTCCCAATATATTCAAAATGAATGAATATTCCCAAACATAATATTTTATAACCACTTGCTTATTTTGAAATATTTGCGTATTTAACCCTAACTATCCACATTAATCAAATCAACCCTTACTATTTCAAAATAATAAATAAAGAAATTCCTTTTTATTTAAAAAAATTTGAGGTCTTAGTATGAGAGGAATTAGAAATACAGATATGGAGCATTATCTATATGGGGAGAAAGTGGAGATATATTCGGACGTAAATTAATATTTTTTACTCGAAAAGAACTTCGGCATCGGCGGTGACGTTGGCTCGAGTATTGAAAGACTACGACCGCTATTCATTGATACCATCACGGAAAAGCGAGCGTGGTAGGCGTGCGTTGAGTAGAAGATCATATCTTGGGGAATGAGTGCGATGATGTCGAGTTTGCGTAGACCCGACTTTAATAGAAAAATTTAAGGTTTCTTTCAGCCAGCGACCGGAGATGTGTATGAAGAAGAAATGAAGAAGGAGCTATTAGGGGCGAAAATTGATGAAGAAGAATACTTGAGTCACTCTGACTTTGTGTCCTAATGCTCGATTTGAAAATTATGATGGAGCAGCCTGATACACCATTTGCAATCCATCACTGGAAATCTTAAAATGTATAAATGATCTTGACGCAACATTTTGGTGGAACAATATGAAGAGAGAGAGATTGCAAAGTTTATCTCGATGTGTTTAACTTGTCAGCGTGTAAAAGGCGGAGCATCTAGTACTAAGAATCCGTTGCAACCACTTGAGATTCGAAATGGAAGTGGGGAACATATTACCATGGATTTAATTCTGGGTCTTCTACGGTTTCTCGAGCATCAATCTTATTTGGGTTATTGTTAATAGATTAACCAAATGCGCTCATTTCTTGCCGTCTGAGAGACTTATAACCTTGAGCGTCTTGCTTTAGTATATGCGTGAATGAGATTGTGAGGTTGCATGGCATACTGTATCCATAGTTTCGGATCGTGACCCAAGATTCACTTCAAGATTTTGGGTTAGTTGCAAAAACTATGGAGCGCAGTTCTGATTGATTTGGCATACCATCCTTAAGCAGACGGACAATCGGAGAGGACTATTCAAACTCTTGAAGATCTATTAAGACTCTGTATCCTGAACTTGAGGCGGTTGGGATAAGTATTTACCATTGGTGGAATTCTCTACAACAAGATTTATCGAGTAAGTATAGGTGTGGCTCCATTTGAAGCATTATATGGATGAAAGTGTAAGCTTCTCGGTATGTTGGGGCGAGGTGGGTGAAGCAACATTGTTGGGACCCGAGTTGATACGTATGACTATGGAAAAGATCGAAATGATTGACAAGCGTATACAAATGGCACAAGATAAACAAAAAGTTATCGCGGATCTTCATCGAAAGGGCGTGGAATTTAGTGTAGGGGATCGTGTATTGTTGCGAGTTGCTCCGTGGAAGGAGTTACAAATTTGAGAAGAGAGGAAAGCTCGATCCACGATTTATTGGTCCATTTCAAATTCTTGACCAAGGTAGGAAATGTAGCTATAGACTCGCGTTACCTCAAAGTATGTCTAGTGTTACGTAATGTGTTTCACATGTATCTGTACTTCTTAAATATGTGAAAGACCGAACCACGTTATAGAGTTAGAACCAGGACGAGATAGCCAGAAGACTTAGCGTATTAGGAGGTACTGTCAAGATCTTGGATAGGAAGGAGCATGTCCTACTGCATGAAAAGGTCATACCGTAAGTTAATGTTTTGTGGAGGAATCATCTTTATAGAAAATGACACAGGAATTGGAAAGCGGAAATGAAAGCGAGTATCCTCACCTTTTTGAAAACACGAGTACGTCGTCGTCGATTTAGAGACGAAATTTCATAAGGAGGGGAGGTTGTAAGACCCCACTTATTATTAATGAAATTTAATTTTCTCTATTTATTATTTTGAAATTGTGGCGCCCCCAAAATTAGGTATCGTCACCCGTCTTGGGTGCGCCACTTACATGATGCAAATTTTCCAAATACAACTTACTAATATAAGCGTGGGTATGCAATCTGACATAAAGCTGTGAGTTTGAATCTGATATTATCTACTAGATATTATCTGAACTCGAAAGGAGTCCTCATTACTGACTATTATCACCTATTTCACGAAATAGTGAGGACTACTAATCTTATCCTGCGGACCATTACTCGTTCCACAGGCTAAATCCCGGCTATGTTCTCATTTCACGAAGAAACGGTGAAAGAAAGGGTGAGCTCGATTAGCCCGATGAAATATTATGACTAAGATAATGCGAGAATAATTTATCATTAGCCTTGACGATGTTAAAGCGATAAAATCTGATAGAACAACAATTTTAAGCTAAGCGGAATAAGCGATCCATTAAAAAAATTGAGTAGAGAATAAAATCTACTATCTTTTAGGTTTTAAAGGGTTTTTCATATTTGTTATAAATTGAGACTAGAACTTTAATAAATAATCCATCATCGAATCACTTACACTTATATTCTGACGAGGATATTAATCAAATTATCGATAGTGCGTGACTATCTTAGAATCACCCCAGGTCATAATCATACCAAAACTATCCATCAACATTGCATTCTGAGGGCCCAGGGACTTTTATCCACATCATTTATAACAAGCCGTGATTATCTGCAAGAATGATCCTGGTCGTAATCATACTAAGTTCATCTATACATCTGTAATGGCTTTAGAAGATAACATAATATAACATGAGGATGATGACAATGACATAATAATTCAATAAAACAAGTTCAAGAATTATTTTATCCAAGAATTATTAACGTCCAATTGTCGAAATGATCTTTGTTTTGTAGAGTAAAATTCAAGAATGATCGGAAGAATATTTCCATGAATGAATCTTTGGATGAAGCATGAAATATCGAGGATATTCTAATTTCATGGAGTATAGAAGTCAAGTTTTAACCAACTAGGTATAATAAAGAATGGAATAACAAAAGAAATCACCGTAAATGCGGTACTTATGTAGGCAGGTTATTCAGCGAGAATAATAATAACGGAACGAATTCGTGAAATTCACCTGCAAGCGGGATGTTCAGCAGAATAATAAAGATGGAACCCGGATCCGATTGTAAAACACAGATATGGATATTCAAGAGAATGATAAAAAGCGGAACCGGTCGGTAAAAAGCATACCGAACGAGGATATTCAGCAGAATAATAAAAAGGCGGAACCGGTCGGTGTAAAACACCTGAAGAGCGAGGATGTTCCAGCGACGAATAATAATAAAAGCGGAACCGGTCGGTGTAAAAACACACAGATAGGATGTTCAAGCGAGAATAATAGAAGAATGTCACTAAGTATAGGGTAAACCACGTATCTGAGTTATTCAATGAGAATAATAAGCGATGGAATAACAACGAGTTCTCTTCATGAATAAGAAAGAATAACACCCTTACGAATACAACAAATAATATTCCCTACCTTAGAAGAAGCTGAATATTGGCGAGGTGAAGTAGCAGAATACTTTTCTTCTTTATATCTCTATAGTTTCTCTCTACAGAGTTTGATTGAATTAAATCGAAAATAATGAAGCACTAGGCCTCTGTTTATAGAAGATTTCTAGCTTACTTTTGCCGTATGAAAAGCGAGTGGCTTGACGGTTGGTGATGTGAAAAGAAAAGTGGTTTGACACTTTTGTAATGTGAAGCGACAAGTGGTTCGGCGCTTTATGCTTTTGTAATGTGAAGCAACCAGTGGTTCGGCGCTTTGTAATGTGAAGCGACAAGTGGTTCGGCGCTGGTAAAGGTAATTACTATTAGCGAAGGTAATTACTATTCCTGAAAGGTAATTCTTATTGGCGAAGAAGTAATTCTTATTGGCGAAGATAATTACTATTCCTGAAGGTAATTACTGTGTGAAGGTAATTACTATTGGCGAAGATAATTACTATTCACAAAGGTAATTACTATTGGCGAAGGTAATTACTATTGGCGAAGATAATTACTATTGATGAAGGTAATTACTATTCACAAAAGGTAATTCTTATTGTGAAGGTAATTACTATTATTAAAGGTAATTACTATTGTGAAGAGACTCTTAGATGATGACATATGGGTCCCCAGCTAAAATAATCAAACTTACCACAAATGTCTCATATGAGACTCTTTATATACATCGAGGATTGAATAAATATTACCACAAATCATTTTATTTTTAATCAACACGTATTTAATCTTTCGATAATTATTAATCATTTATAACTTGTTGTCTCGATTATTGATTTAATCTTTATAACATATTATCTGATGATCTTGTGACATAATTGAAACAATAATATAAGAGATATGATCACGTGATTCTTTATGTGATAATTGAAATAGGTGAGTGACTTCTCACGTAAGCATCGATAATCGATATCGTGTCTTCTTATCTGAATCTGGCGTATTCTTTGTACTTTTACTCTTAAGGGGTGGTTCAGCGGTTTTAACGGTAACACCTCTGTAGTTATTTTTATAGAAAGATAATTTTGTGGTTTTCTAACTACGACAATACTTGGTTAATGAGGGTCCTTTGATGATTGGTAGTCGTCACGAATATTCCCAACAAAAAAATATTCCCAGAGCCAAGACGAATATTTTATAACAACTTGCGTACTTTGCAAAATTTATAAATCTACCCCACAACTATAATATTATCTTAAATTCACACCATAATATTAAAAATTATTTTGACAAAATTAAATCTTTATTGATAAAATCTGGGGTCTCTGATCTCCCTCTCCCATGGAATTTTGCCCTCGAAATTAGAATGCGTGCACTGGTATGATAAAGAGGTGAGGATACCTTGAATACCTTTATCGTTAAAAATATTAAATTCATCTTACTTGATCCGGCGAAGATATTCATTAACAATTCATTTTTACTACTGAGCCAAAGATATATAAGCGTAAAACCAATATCTTTGAGACTTCGACAATAGTATCACAACCACGAATTATCCATTACCTTCTTGGCCAAGGATATTAGTGTTTTCAATCTGATCGTGATTATACCGAGATAATCATTGGTGGCAAAATCATACCAAGTCTATCAATACTTTCTGACGAAGATGACTTTTACCACATCCATGAATTAATATTTCCTTCTTTGAGACTCATTTCGATAATTAATCCGTATTATCGAATCATCCACACTTTCTGAGGCCGAGGATATTCATTAGTATCACGACCACGAATTATCCATGCACTTTCGGCGAAAGATAATCGTGTATTCATTAGTATCACGACCACAAATTATCCATACTTTCTGACGGCCGAAGATAATCGTGTATTCATTAGTATCCACGACCACAAATTATCCATGCCTACGGCGAAGATAATCGTGTATTCATTAGTATCACGACCACAAATTATCCATACTTTCTGACGAAGATAATACGTGTATTCAATTACGGTTATGATTATCTTAGAATAATCCTTGGTCATAAT
>CM035169.1:37727195-37802161 GCA_020205615.1 Panax quinquefolius
CCGCAAGCAAGAGAGATAAAAAGAATGGGTAGGAATCGTATCTAGTGCGGTATATACTTCAAGAAGAATTTATAATTGAATTCAATCTAAAAGCAATTCTGCTCTCGTTCCTCAGATTTCTGGAGACTTTGGCCATTTATAAACGCCTTCCTGTGAACCGTTGACTTTGACTTTTCTCTTGGGACATCCTTTTGATCACCATTCACCGGATCTGGTTTCCTTAGTATCGTAGAACTCTATTTATACGTCCTCTTTTTCCACAATTATAGTATACCTTTAAACCGTTAGTTGTCATTATATGTCCCTCTTCTCAAGATGATTTGTAACATAATAATCGATGGTCTTTCTCCTCCCTTGAACCAGCTGGGCAATGGCCAGACTTATGCCTTCATTATGGTCGTTGGTTAATCTTCCTCTTTAAATCTCTCCTTATTCGCCTTTCTATTTTCACGGCCACGATTACCACCGAAAGTGGTTACCGCTTTTGTCCGTATTCTTTCTCCACTTGTTATCGTTATTCGATGATCAAGCGTATCTTCAGATGATCCCTCGTTATGGTCTCCCTATGGGCTGAACGTGATCACTATCTTCGCTTCCAATAATCGAGCCTCAAGCGACAACATCCTAATAGAGAGTAAAATTTACGAGAAACGAGATAATCGACGTATGCCGGTTTCAAACTCTCGTAAACATCCGCGCCACACTGCTCCTCATTCTCCACCAAATGAGGTGCAAACTCGATAACTCGCCAACTTCGCTTCGCATCGACACCATCGCTATTCTTGCTATCTAATCAATTTAACTCCACTTCCTTCATATGCATTTAACACTTTGTGAAAGTATTTCATATTAACAACTGGCTTCAAACGCCTCCTCACCACGACATGCCGAAAAGTGCGTGGACCGGTACGCCTTACGCATTCCCACCAGTAGTCGCCGCCACGTAAACATAAAAGTAGCGAATGGAACTTTCGTTCTTCTGCATCCCAAGACATCGAATCCCAAAATAGGTCCATTCCATCCAACCCATTCTCGAAAAGTCGCTAAAATACATGGTATGTAAACAACTACAACTTTATTATCACAACAATAAATCTGAGTGAGTTTAAATACAAATATTATCTTCTAGACAATATTTATACTCAAATAAACTCCTCATCACATTTATTGATACATTATTTTGCAACAATGGTGAGGACTACTTAAACAACTCTCTCAGTAACCTTCATTCCATACCCGACTCAAGACTACGCTACATTCTCTCGCCTCCCGAGAAGAAAAAATGGAACAACAAAGGAAAAGTGGTGAGCCTCAACTAGCCCAAGAAGAATGTTATGACTAAGATAATATACAACAAATTATCGTTAGTCTCCAACAGGAAAAATCTGATAATACAATGACAACAAGTTTCGCAGATCAATATTCGCAGCCGAAATAATAATTCATAAGAGTTACGTAGAGAATGAAATCTACTATAATCTATGAATTTAATAGCCCATCATCAATATTTTATCCCTCGTAACATCAATCAATATTCATCTCAAATCAAATATTCATCTGCATCTACAGCCAAAGATATTCATCAATTCCACATGCTCATCTCAACACTGCTCATCTTCACTAAAGGCCAAAGATATTCATCAATTCCTGGCATGTTCAAAACTCGCTCATCGCCTAAAGGCCAAAGATATTCATTTAAACATCATCTGCCACTTGCAACATAAGCCAAAGATATTCTTCGAAATCATTCATCTTCAGACCTACGTGCCAAAGATATTCAATAATATCATCATTTAAGACCGAGGATGATGAAAATATTTTAAAGAAACGAATCCAAAGGAAAACAAAATGACAAGGATTAAGGATTAAGGATTCGTACTTTGTTTTATCCATGTCCAACAATACCTCAAAAATAATCATAGTGGGTGTAAAATTCAAGAATGATTAAAACACGGATACAATCAAAGCTAAGATCCGTATTTAGATATTTTGACGAAAAAGAAAAATTTTATTTTTCAAATGAATAGTGCCGATACGTGAATAGTGCAGATACGTGAATAAGGGCGATAATGAATAGTAATTCTACACCAAAAGATAGAAATTCCACAAAAAACATTTTCACGCCTCATTTAATAAGTACTCGTGAATAAGAACTCGTGAATAAGAACTCATGAATAGAACTCGTGAATAAGAACTCATGAATAGTAACCCACATGAAAAAGTTCCAAATTTGATAAAAGTTCCAATCAATATTTCAAAGATAATGATATTGAAGAAATAATATCATTACGAAAAAAAAATAATATCCCTACCTCAAAGAATCAAGATTTCTAAGGAAAGGCTCTAATGTGCGTCAATGAAACTTGTAATCGCTTAACAAGAACTCCCTCAAAGTATACTCAAAATACTCACAAAATACGCCAATAATATGTAGAGAGAAAGAGAGAAAACTTGTTTCGTGTGATTTTCAATTCTAACTTAAATTTCTATTTATAGGAAAATGTTAGATTTCAACAAGCATCATTTGACTCGCTACCGATGGCTTTACCCGCTACTATTGCCACCCACCACATTTGAAATAAAATTCAGCACATTTTTTCACCAACCACAAGTGGGGGCCCACTCAATTCTAGAATTTTCCACCAAAATCAATTATAAACCTAATTTCCTAATCCTAACACCTCTTAAAATTCATAACAAATCATTCGTGCATTTTAATTCTGCTCAAAATTTGTGGACATATACTCAACTTATATATGTATAATATACCCAAAATTACAACAATCCATAAACCTGGTTTGATTAAAATTATAACCTCCTTAATATATCTCAAAATACCCGATTTGATTTTTAATACCTCCAATCCGACAAAAATATCGATAAAACATCTCAACATTAATTTCTTCATTAATAACCACATAAATAAATCCATCATTTATATCCATATAAATAAATATTTCTTTATCATATGAATCAATAATTAATTATTCACAAATACATATGTAATCACAATTATGACAACCGTCAGCCGCTCTCATGAAAGAGGGGCTTTCCAATAAGGATCTCTCCTTACGGGCGCCGCAATTAGTGACCAAACCCTCCTGTAGATGTAACTTTCTAGACATTGCCAATAATGTTATCTAATAATATTATTCAAATAATATGAATTATTGATCCGATAATGGAAATAATGTGTGTTGATAATTATCGAACAACAATAATATAAAATATCAACGCAAAGAATTATTGAATCAATAAAATAAAATATCAATAAAGAATTACCGTGGAAAATTATTGAGTAGTGCTTCACGTAAAAGGATCAATAATTCAACACATCATGTAACAAAGCACCGCGTAAACCACGCCAGACATCAGATTTTAACCAACCGGGTATTCCAACAAATTGCCTTAATTCTGAATAACTACGCCAAGTTATTTATAACCAACCAATATTCATGCTTTCTCATCCAATCGCTTCCACATGGGCCTCACATAATTGTCATTGCTACCACCGCACTTAATATTCCCTGGACAAAGATTTAATATTCCACTACCAAACGTAATATTCCCCGACAAAAATGAATATTTTATAACCACTTCGCTTTATTTTGAAATATTTACAGATTTAACCCTTAACTATCCACATTAATCAAATCAACCTCACTATTTCAAAATAATAAATAAAGGAAATTCCTTTTATTTAAAAATTTCTTGGGGTCTTACAACCTCCTCCTTATGAAATTTCATTCGAAATCGACGACGTACTGTGTTTCAAAAGGTAAAGATACTCCTCGCCCATTTCCGCTTCCAATTCCTGTGTCATTTCCTCTATAAAGATGATTTCTCCACAAAACTTTAACTTGTGGTAGAACCTTCACATATGCGTGATATGCTCCTTCCTATCCAAAGATCTCGACAGTACCTCTCATGACGTTAAGTCTTCTCACTATCTCGCTCTCCTGCTCTAACTCAATGACGTGTTTCGGTCGTCTACATATTTACGTAACATCGATACGTGAAAAACGCTATGAACACGCCGCCATACTTGGTGGTAAACTAGTCCATAGGCCACAGCTTCCTATTCGATCGAGAATTTCAAACGGATTAATAAATCAAGGTTCAGCTTTCCTCACCTCACCGATTCTCGCTTAAATAAATAACAACTTCGCACCTCCTTCTTCAAATTCATCACCTTTGCGTAGTAGCTCGAATAAATTTTAACTTTATCGATTAAAGTCGACATCAGATATCATCAGATCAGATATCATCACGCAGCAACCCAGAAGTTTTCAATTCCATCTCTATTATTTGTATATTATACTAAATTAGTCTTTGACAACATCGCATTCAGACAGATACCATCTTCTACTCAACACGCCGCCTACCACGCTCGCTTTTTCCAGACGGCATGGTCGTAACACGTGTCGAAATGAGTCTCCTCGAAGTTCTTCAAGCCTTCCCACATTCCTCGGGCCCATTCGAATTTTGTATTCTACGAAGTCAATATACGTTAATGGAATAGCGATTCGAGAATATCCTTCAACGAATCTCCGATAATAACCAACTAAGCTTCTAGAAAGCCACGATTTCGACACCGACTTAGGTTGTTCTCAATCTGTGACTCATATCCCAATCTCGATAAGACGTCACAATGACACCTATCGCTTTATTTATCGCATCTAATATGACGCCCCTACAGAGAGTCTCGGCTTTGCAGTATTCCATTTAAAGGAAGTCACAAGATAAAGGCTCATGTACCAAATTTATAATTGAATTTTTTAACTCCCGAAGTTCAATAGAGCCATTCGACATGAGATTTTAGAAATGAGTTTTGTACCGGGTTCAAAGTCGAGCATAAAATTTAATATCACTTTTGGGAGTAACTTAACAAATTCTTCAGAAATACGCCGAAAAATCAATAACAACAAGAATATTATTCAAACCGACGTGTCTTTATTCAAATCCATAACACGGACTAAGAAAACTCGACATCCGTGAATAAACGAACGACTTCATGGCTTGATATGAAAATGTTTGATTACAATGGTTTGATTGCTGAATTTAATAATGTGTTGCTTAGGAATATGAAAACTAACAACCTTACAAAAGCAATCAATTTGGCATTATGAGTAAGTAACCTTAAAATCACATCAAAAGCAAATATCTCTATAGAAATAAGGTTAATGTAATGTGATAGTGCCAACTCGAATCAAACAAGATTTTTAAACAACTGGATGTAATGAAAGTTTCTCCCAACTGATCTCCATAACAAGTCAAAGTCTAATTTCTCCGTAGTCAAGTTCAAACGCTGAGCGCAAAGTTAAAGAGAGATAAAAGAATGTAAGAACCAGATTCAGTAAGGTATAAACTTCGCAAAGAATTTATAATTAATCAACTCGTATAACTTCGTCGTTCCTCAGATTGACCGCACACGACAAACGCCTTCCAGAATCGCCGACTTTGATTTTTTCGACATCCTTTGAGTCACCGCCCTCAACGGACTAGGTTTCGATATCGCATAACTTTCGAGTTTATATGTCCTTCTTTCCACAATTATAGCATACCTTAAACTGCTAGGATGCTTGAATGACATGTCCTCTTTCCAAGATTTGTAATATACATCGGTGGTCTTTCTCTCCCTTCGAACCAATCACCGCAAGCGCCGACGCCTTCACATGGTCGCTGTTAAATTCCTTTAAAAATCTCTCCCGACCGCTTCTTCTATTTTCACGGCTCACGATTACCACCAGAGTGGTTACCATCTTTGTCCGTATTCTTCTTTCTCCACCGGTTATCGCTATTCGATGACCGCAATATCTTGGTATGATCCTCGTTATGGTCCCCCACGAACGTATTTCGCTATCTCGCCTAACAACCGAGCCCTCGCTTACAACATCCAATAGAGAGAAAATTATGAGAATGAGATATCGACGTATGCCGTGTTTCAAACCTCTTAAACATCCGCCATACACGCCTCATTCTCCACCAAATGAGGTGAAACTCGATAACTCCGCAACTTCGGGCCAGACCGTGACACCGCCATGCGCGTTATTCGCTTCCAATCTAATAAACTCCACTTCCTTCATACTTATTTAATACTTTGTGTAAGTACTTGTCATTGAACCGCTTCAAACGCTCTCCCATGACACGCCGAAAATTGAACGGCACTTACGCTTCACGATTCCCACCAAAGAATCTCGCTTTCGCCACTGAACATAAAAGTAGCTAATGGAACTTTCGTCTTTTCTCGCGCATCCCAAGACATCGAATATCTTGGGTAATTTGCTTGACCCATGTTTCCACCATGATCGGATCCGGCTTCCTGCACTGTGGTCCCAACTTCTTTTCGAATTGGGCCGTCACTTCACCGTGAATCGCTATCATCTCCTCCTCGTATTTTGAACACGAAGTCTCCCTCGTCTGATTTTGCATGAATCGCAAAAAGCTTCTAAACATCCCTCGCTCATCATCCTCGCCAAACGGTGTTGTTCACAGGAGGTACATTGCCAAAATCGTCAGACGCTCTCCTCGCTGCTAAGTACGCGATTCCACTTCGGGCCTCATTTACACCACTATTAATATTCTCATTTACATTCCTCAATTACCGCCATAAAACAAGTGGTTAATTAAGGAAAATTCAATCACATAATATCCCTATATAACGAACTAACTCAACAAATAAGCTTAGGTAGACACACTAGCAAAGGATTTACTCTGCCTCCCTCCTAGTTCTATTCCCCATTCCCGCCGTAGATCATATCCCCTAAGCTCGATATTTCAACTGATTTAATTCCAAAATAGGTCCATTCCATCCAACCCATTCGAAGAGCGCCAAATATACGGTATGTAAAAACAACTACAACTTTATTATTACAACAATAAAATCTGTGAGTTTAAATACAAAATATTATCTTCTGCATATGAATATTTATATTTAAATAAATCCTCTATCATAATTATTGATACATTATTTTACAATAACAGTGAGGACTACTAAACAACTATCTCTGTAACCTTCTATTCCATACCTCACTAAGATTGCCACATTCTCGCTTCCGAGAAGAAAAAATGGAACAACAAGGAAAAGTGGTGAAAAGCTCAACTAGCCCAAGAAGAATGTTATGACTAAGATAATATACAACAAATTATCACGAATTCAATGTGGAAAAAATCGACAGAACATAATAGACAACAAGCTTTTATCAATATTCTGCAGCTGGGAAATAATAATTCATGTAAGAGTTAATGTAGTAGAATGAAATCTACTATAATCTGCGAATTTAATAATTCTTGGGAAATAATGAATTATCAGTATTTCTCCAAACTAATTAATAATATCGATCCTAGCTTCTGAATAGTCATATAATTTGCCAATAATATTAAATAAAATTATAATATTAATAATGTGATTAATTGATAAGAATATTAATAAATAATTATTTATATTAATAAATGATAGATTTATTATTAAATATATATTAAGGAATTAATTTAATAATAATTTATAAAAAGAATAATACGGTGAGGTATTAAAAAATAATAATAAAATATAGATATATTATAATTTTTTAATCCAATTGCTGATTGTGGTAATTTTGGGTATAAGTTATATGTTACACAAGTCGAGTATACGTTCACAAATTTTGAACCGTTAAAACGCATTTAAATTTATTTGTCGCGACTCCAAATAGGTGCCTGACCGGAATTAGAATTATAATTGATTTCAAAGCGAAATTCTAATCGAAAATTCCACTTGTGGTTTGAAAAAATGTGCTGAATTTATTTCAAATAGTGGCAATAGTAGCGAGTAAAGCCATCACACCTTTAATATTTTCCTATAAATAGAATTTAAGTTAGAATTAAAATCACACCGAAACAAAGTTTTCTCTCCTCTCTATATTATTGGCGATTTTGTGAGTATTTAGATACTTTGAGAGTATTTATGATTACAAGTTTCATTCACATCACTACCTTTCCTTAGAAATCGATTCTTTGAGGTAAGATGTTATTTTCTTCCAAATGATATTAATTCTTCAATATCATTATCTTTGAAATATATTGGTACTTTTATCAAATTTGGAACTTTTTTCATGCTTACTATTCATATTCTATTCACATTCTATTCAAGTTCTATTCACGATTCTATTCAAATCTATTAAGCGTGAAAATGGTGGAATTTCATCTTTTTAAGATTCTATTCATATCGGACTATTCATTACATTCACGAATCATTTATTCAAAAAATGAAAATTTTTCTTTTGTCTAAATATTCGGATACTAGCTTTGATTGTATCCGTGTTTTGATCATTCTTGAATTTTAGCATTGATTATTTTGAGGTATTTTTTCATAAAAACCAAAATCCTTAATCCTTGTCATTTTGTTTCGGATTCGTTTCTTTAAAAATATTTTCATCATCTCGGTCTTAAATGATGATATTATTGAATATCTTTACGTAGTGCAGATGAATGATTTAAAGAATATCTTTGGTAATTAAAGATGAGCAGTGTTTAAATGAACATGACCAATGATGAATATCTTTGCTAGAGTAAAGATGAACAGTGTTGAGATGAACAATTACGATGAATATCTTTGAATAAAAGATGAATATTTGATTTGAGATGAATATTGATTGATGTTAATAAAATATTGATGATTTAAATTCATAGATTATAGTAGATTTCATCACGAACTCTTCATGAATTATTATTTCAATAATATTGATAAAACTTGTTGCATTGTATTCATCAGTTTTTCCTGTTGAAGACTAACGATAATTTGTTCTATTATCTTAGTCATAACATTCTTCTTTGGGCTAGTTGAGCTCACCCTTTCCTTGTTGTTCCATTTTTCTTCTCGGGAGAGAATGTAAAAGTATTAAATATGGAATGAAGGTTCTAGAGAGTTGTTTAGTAGTCCTCACCATTTTGTAAAATAATGTATCAATAATTATGATGGGGATTTATTTGCGTGTGGATATTGTCTAGATGACAATATACGTATTTAAACTTCGAGTTTTACATGTTGTAATAATAAATTGATTGTTTACATAATGTATTTGGCGACTCAAATGGTTGGATGGAATGGACCTATTTTGGGGTCGTCACATTAGATCCATCATCGATATTTTATACAATAATCAATATTCATCTCAAATCAAATATTCATCTTAAAAAGATTCATACATATTTAAATCAATTTTGTTCATCTTTGCACTAAAGGCCAAAGATATTCATCGATATCTGTTCATTTAAACACTGCTCATCTTTTCTACAGAAAAGATATTCATCTCGGTCGTATTCATTTAAACATGCTCATCTTTACTTGCCAAAGATATTCTACGGTCGTATTTCATTTAAACACTGTTCATCTGCTAGGGCCAAAGATATTCTTGAAATCATTCATCTTTACTAGGGCCAAAGATATTCAATAATATCATCATTTAAGATGATGAAAAATATTTTAAAGAACGAATTGAAACAAAATGACAAGGATTAAGGATTAAGGATTAATACTTGGTTTTATCCACGTCAAAAATACCTCAAAAATAATCATAGTGGTGTAAAATTCAAGAATGATCAAAACATGGATACAATCAAAGCTAGTATCAAAATAGATGTTTTTGAATGAAAAGAAGAAATTTTATTTTTGATGAATAGTCTTAGTATCGTGAATAAGGTCAGATACGTGAATAAAGGTCAGATACGTGAATAAGAATCTCGACACCAAAAGATAGAAATTCCACAAAAAAAAAACATTTTCACGCTTCATTTAATAAGACTCGTGAATAAGAATCGTGAATAAGAACTCATGAATAAGAACTCGTGAATAAGAACTCATGAATAAGAACTCCGATATGAAAAAGTTCCAAATTTGATAAAAAGTTCAGATCAATATTTCAAAGATAATGATA
This sequence comes from Panax quinquefolius, assembly GCA_020205615.1. NCBI lineage: Eukaryota > Viridiplantae > Streptophyta > Magnoliopsida > Apiales > Araliaceae > Panax > Panax quinquefolius. The sequence goes on from CM035169.1 coordinate 37,737,107, forward strand.
TCAAGAAATAATATCATTAGAAAAAATAATATCCCTTACCTCAAAGAATCAAGATTTCTAAGGAAAGGCTCAAGTGATGTCGAATGAAACTTCAGATCAATAAAGAACTCCTCAAAGTATCTAAATACTCACAAAATACCAATAATATAGAGAGAAAGAGAGAAAACTTTGTTTCGTGTGATTTTCAATTCTAACTTAAATTTCATTTATAGAAAATGTTATCTACCAAGGCATTTCGACCAAGCACCGATGGCTTTACTCGCTACTATTGCCACCCACCACATTTGAAATAAAATTCAGCACATTTTTTCACCAACCACAAGTGGGCCCACTCAATTCTAGAATTTTCCACCAAAATCAATTATAAACCTAATTTCAATCCGACACCTCTTAAAATTCACAACAAATCATTCGTGCATTTTTAATTCGCTCAAAATTTGTGGACATATACTCAACTTATGTATGTATAATATACCCAAAAATTACCATTATCCAACTATTGATTAAAATTATAACCCCGCAATATATCTCAAAACCCCGATTTAATTTTTAATACCTCCAATCCGATAAAATAATCGATAAAACACCTCAACAATAATTTCTTCATTTATAACCACATAAATAAATCCATCATTTATATCCACATAAAATAAATATTTCTTATCATATGAATCAATAATTAATTATTCACAAATAATATTACGTAATCACATTTACGACAACCGTGCCGCTCCTGTGAAAGAGGGGCTTTCCAATAAGGATCTCTCCTCATCAAGCCGCAATTAAAGTGACCAAACCTCTCCTTGACGTAACTTTCTGTATATCGCCAATAATGTTATCTAATAATATTATTCAAATAATATGAATTATCGATCCGATAATGGAAATATCAATGACAATTATCGAACAACAATAATATAAAATATCAACGCAAAGAATTATCAATCAATAAAATAAAATATCGAATAAGAATTACCGTGGAAAATTATCGAGTAAAGGCTTCTTCACGTAAGTGATCAATAATTCAATACGCGTGCAATACCGCAGTGCATCAGCAACCACGCCAGACATCAGATTTTAACCACCGTATTCCAACAATTTTAATTCAGAATAACTACGCTCGCTATTTTTAACCAACTTATATTTGCTTTTCATCCAATCGCTCACATGGGCCCACACACGGTCGCTACGCCGCATTTAATATTCCCCGACAAAGCATTTAATATTCCACGACCAAACTAATATTCCCGACAAAAAATGAATATTTTATAACCACTGCTTATTTTGAAATATTTATGATTTAACCCTTAACTATCCACATTAATCAAATCAACCCTTACTATTTCAAGATAATAAATAAAGGAAATTCCTTTTATTTAAAAAATTTTGGTCTTACGAAGAGTAAGACGAAGAACTTCTTCTTCATCTTACTAGAAGAAGCAACAAGCTTCTTCTTCAAAGAATTCAGAGAGAATGAGAGAGGACTCGTGAAGTTTCTTACAAATGAAAACTCAGAAGAAAAGCCCGAGTAACTCTAAACACTTCGAAAGTTACTTAAATAAAACCTCAAAAGTAATTATTATCAATCACGCAAATTATGCCCAATTAAATTGTTCTAAACACACATCAATATACATATTAAATTAAAACAATTAATAATTCGCATAAAGGTTTTCGCTCGATGCCAATATTGTTAGTTTTTTTGTACTATATACAGCGCAATCTAATTTTGTATAAAAATGCTAAGCGTGTAAAAATCGTAGTTTAAAATTATTTACAAACCATAAACCCGGGATCACCCTTTATGCATAATTATTAATTAAACGAAAAGATAAAGAATAAATCATACCACCAAGATCGAGCTTCCTCGCAGTACAAGTTCACCTCCAAATCCTTTCGCTCAATCTTGAATCCACGGGTTTGGTTCCTTCCTTTCGATCAACGTTAGCCACCCAAATGTTTGGCCTCTAGAGGTGATCCACCAAGGAAGAAGAAAATTCAAGAAGAAGGGTGGTTGGCTAAACCCTAGTTTTTCTATCTCATAGAAAAGTGTACTCTCCCAACAATTGGAATTATGTCGTATTTTTAAAAAGTCAACAACCCTTCCACCCATAACAAGACTCCTCTTATTAATAGATGTGGGCAACCCACCTTAACAATTAATGAATTGGGTTTTATTTAATTAATTAAATTCTTTTAATTAATTAAGCTCCCTAATCTTATTAGGATAATTAATTAAACTCTTTTAATTAATTTAACCTCCTAATCTTATTAGGAATAAATGAGAGTACTTATATTAAATTAATTCCTAAACTCTTTAGAAATTAAAATAATAATAATTGTAATAATATTAATAAGACTCCTCTTATTAATTTATATTTAATATTTCTAAAATATTAAATAATAATATTAAGCTATTTAATTTATTCTATCACCATAGATTAAATTAAATATACTTAAATATATTATTACGATTATGCCATTAACTTCTTAAATAATTATTCTTCCTTTTATGGTGTGACATTTTAGGTTCTCCATATTAAACCTGGGTTGTGAATAAATCAATTAGAATAATTCTAATCTTATTTAAATAAATAAATTAAATAATTAATTTATTTAAATAAATAATATTTATTCTACAATAGGATAAGCCTCCCTACCATCAACCACTTTTCGAGATAATATAGATTTCAACATTAATCATTAAAGAACCTTTCGAGTAAATAGTTACCGTGATAATTCAATCCTTCCACCATACAACGTCCCCAATTAAATATAAGACATGGAATTACATCACAAGTCTTATTTTATTTAATTATATGTATTTCGACTCTTAAATGCACAACTCCAAATAATGCAAATTAGAAACCTTTTCTAATTTCATTCTCGCTTCGCCAAGGACTACTTTGGGTTGTCATTTATCTAATCACATAGAACATTCTCTTCTTTATTGAAGTGGTAGATTCTTTATCGATCATACATTATCTCCACGCATAACTTATTATACCCAAGCATACCCTTTGATATACCCTAAGGGTCTTAAGGAATAAGTCAAAGCATAACTCATCATACACAAGATACTATGATGATCTCAAGTCCAAGGATCACTCAGACTACTATCACTACAGAATTCCTATCGACAGCAAAATAAAACTCCATTAGGTATTCCTTAGCGAGCCAATGCTCAAAGGTGAACTTATTCTCTAATAAGCACCTACATACTTGCTTTTAGTTGTCTCCACAAATGATCATGAGATCAATCATCCTCATCCAATGAAAGCAAGCAACGTATGTACTAATCTATCCCGGATTCACTAATCCCCAATTTAGTAATCCAACGATTGGGAACTATTTTTGTTTTAAGCTTTCAAAGAATTTAGATCTCATTAGAATTATCATCATCGTTATTATAAAAGCATTGCTTAAAACTATGGGTTTATCACATATTATAAAAACAAAGATCATGTAGATAATTAAAAGCCTTTAATAAATTAATACTTTTTATTAATAAATGAATAAGATTGTTTCAAAGTATATGCTTTATCATCAAACATGATTGGCTTGTGTGCATACTACTTTCACAAACAACCCTCTAATCATTCAATTATCTATTTATATTGGAGATAGATAATGTATCATACATTACTATTTTTTGCCCCAAACAAATTAATCAAAATTATAAACTTGATTTCAATAGACATTAAGGAAGAAAACTTCGCAATTAATCAAGCAAGTCTTTGCAGGTCAAAATCATCCTGGTAAGTTTTTAATTATGGCTAAAGATATGTTTAATTCAAGTTCTTCAAATTCTTCTCATGATAATATTGACATGGATAATATTTGTGTTCATAACACGACCCAATCACATATTAACGTTTCAAAAAGTCCATATGAGGGTTTATTTTTTTTCTACTATCCAAGAGGCGGAAGAATTTTATAGAACATATGCACGTAGTTGTGGATTTGAAATAAAAATTAGGGCAACTCATAAATATGCTAACTCCAACAATTTGTCCAACCGACTTTTTACATGTAAGAAAGCTAGAAAACCAATTGAAAGAAAGAAACAAGATGTTGATGAAGTTGATGGTAGTAGGGTCAAAAGAAAAATGGATTCTATAGGTCAGACGATGTGTAAAGCTAGAATGTTTGTTGTTCATCTAAAGAAAGAAGATACTTGGAAATTTTCAAAAATTGAGCTGACTCACAATCATGATTTGGTGACTCCGAGCAAGAAAATTTCATTCAAACACATAAAAATATAACTCCTGTTGCTCAAAGTTTAATCGGAACTTTCACAAGGGCACTATCTAGGTGATATAGTGTGTGACGCCCCCAAAATTAGGTATACATCACCCATCTTGGGTCGCCACTTACATGGTACAGAATTTAAATACAACTTACTAACATAACTCGTGTGTGGTACAATACGACATAAACCGTGAGTTTAAATACAAATATCGCTCTACTAGATATTATACAAACTCAAAAAGGAGTCCTCATTACAATTATTATCACACTATTTCACGTAATAAGTGAGGACTACTAATGCTATCTTCGTAACCATCACACTGCTTCCGACTCGTCCCGCCTATATTCTCATTTCAAGAGAACAAAGGAAAGAAAGGGTGAGCTCAACTAGCCCAAAGAAGAAATATTATGACTAAGATAATGCGTAATAAATTATCAATAGTCTTCAACAATGTTAAACCGATAAAATACAATAGATAAACCAGCTTTAATCATAATGAATATGCAATCCATTAAAAGAGTCAAGTAGAAAATAAAGTCTACTATCTTTTAGGTTTTAAAAGGTTTTTCATCATCGTTATAGCCGAGACTCACTTTTAATAAATATTCCACATCATCGAATCACCCCGCACTACTACGGCCAAGGATATTCTTTAGTATCACGCACCACAATTATTCATGCACCTACGGGCCAAGAATATTTGTGTATTCATTAATGGTCATGATCATGCCAACAACTCATCCATCAATGCACTACTACCATCGAGGATTTTTACCACATCATTTGTAACATTACTACCATGATTAATCAATAGTCTCTCGGTCATAATCATACCAAGTCCATCTATGCACTATGTGCCATGTATGACTTTCAAAAAAATATAAACATGAGGATGATGACAATGATATAAGAATTCAATAAAACAAGTTCAAGAATTATTTTATCCAGAATTATTAACGCCCAAATTATCAACATGACATCGTTTTGTAGAGTAAAATTCAAGAATGATCAAGAATATTTTCATGAAAAGATATCGATGAAACGCAAATATCAAGGATATTCCACCTAATTTCATGGAGTATAGAAGTCAAAGTTTTAACCAACCGGGTATAATAAAGAATGGAATAACAAAAGAAATCACCACGCATGCGATAGATCGCATGTATAAAAGTTATTCCAACAGTAATAATAATAATAACGGAACCTGTGTCGTGAAATTCACCAATCATGTGATGTTCCAATGTAATAATAAAGATGGAACTGATCCCAGGTAAAACACATGCATATAGGATATTCCAATGTAATAATAAAGATTTTAAACCAGTCCTGTAAAACACATGCATGTGATGTTCCAACAGTATTAATAATAAAGATTTTAACCAGTCCTGTAAAACACATGCATGTGATGTTCCAATGTAATAATAATAAAGATTTTAACCAGTCCTGTAAAACACACATGCATGTGATGTTCCCAATGTAATAATAGAAGAATGTCACCAAGTATAGGTAAACCACTTATACAAAAGTTATTCCAATGTAATAATAAGCAATGGAATAACAATGCTTCTCTTCATGAATAAGAAAGAATAACACCCTTACATTTGGTAGGAGATTGAATAACGCAAAGCAGCAGTAGTAACAAAATACTCTTCTTCTTTCTCTTATTCTCTCTATACTTTCTCTCTATAGCTTGAATGAATTCGTGAAAATAATGAAGCCCCAGGCCTCTATTTATAGAAGATTTTCTAAAGCTTAGCACCAGGTGAAAAGGCAAGGGCTCGACGACTAATGATGTGAAAAGAAAAGTGGTTCGACGCTCAGAATGTGAAACGCACAAGTGGTTCGGACGTCAGAATGTGAAACGACAAGTGGTTCGACGCCAGAATGTGAAACGACAAGTGGTTCGACGTCCGGTAAAGGTAATTACTATTAACGTAAGGTAATACTATCGACGAAGGTAAATACTATTCACAAGGGTAATTACTATCGACGAAGGTAATTACTATTATCGATGGAAGGTAAATACTATTCACAAGGGTAATTACTATTGACGAAGGTAATTACTATCGACGAAGAGACTCTTAGATGATGACATATGAGCCCCCATAAAATAATCAAACTTACCACAAATCATTTTTTTTTCATCAACACATATTTAATCTTTCAACAATTATTAATCATTTATAACTTGTCGCCTCAATTATTGATTTAATACTATAAATATTATATATGATGATACTGTGACAATAATTGAATCAATAATATAAGAGATATGATGCAAAGAATTACATCGTAGTAATAATCGAAAGCATAAATGAGTGACTTCTCACGTAAGCATCAATAATCAATACCGCAGTGCTACTATGCAACCACGCCAGACATCGCATTTTTTACCACCTAGTAGTTCAACAGCTTTTAACGAATAACACCTCCGCCGTTATTTTTATAAAATATTTTTGTCGCTTTTCAATCCGATAATAATTCTCATTGGGGTCCACCAATGATTGAGCCATTGTATTTAATATTCCTAACAAAAAAGAATATTCCCCACCAAACTAATATTTTATAACAACTTGCATACTTTGCAAAATTTATAAATATTACCCACAACTATAACATTATATCAAATTTATTCCATAATATTCAAAAATAATATTTATAGAAAAATTCATCTTTATTTATAAAAGTTCGGGTCTTACAACCTCCCCTTCTTATGAAATTTCGCCGAAATTAGGGTACGACTGGTATGTCAAGAGGTAAGGATACCTTGATTTCATTTCAGATTCTAACTCCCAAGTCATTTCTCAACATCGTGGTTCCTCCACAAAACTTCGACTTGAGGTATAACCTCGAGCGTAGAATATGTTCCTTCTTATCCAAAATTTGAACAGAACCCTTCATACGCCAAATCTTCCGCTTATTTCGTCGGGTTCTAACTCAATAATATGGTTCGGTCTTTCACATATTTACGTAATATAGATATGTGAAAAACGTTATGAACACGTAGACATATTTGGCAGAAAGTCGAGTCTATAGGCCACAGCTTCCTACCGATCGAGGATTAAAATGGACCGATGAATCGAGGATTAAGTTTTTTCTCTTTCCAAATCTTGTAACTCCTTTCCATGGAGCAACTTTAACAACACATGATCTCCTATATCGAATTCCACGCCCTTTCGATGAAGATCAAGATAACTCTTTTGTCGATTTTGTGAGGTTTTTATACACGTCGGATCGTTTGAATCTTTTTCCGTAGTCATACGCATCAACTCCCGGTCCCAACAACGTTGCTTCACCCACCTCATCCCAAAGATACCGAGAACGACACTTTCTTCCATACAACGCTCAATGGAGCCATGCCAATACTTGTTTGATAAATCGTTGTTGTAGGAAAACTCCACCAATGGTAAGAACTTGTCCCAACTCCCTTGAAATCAAGGACACAGAGTCTTAATAGATCTTCAAGAGTTTGAATAGTCCCTCCGATCGTCCGTCTGGCTCCGAGGATGATATGCCGAAGCTAAATCGTAAGTCCGTGCTCATAGCTTTTTGCAAACCAACCCAAAATCGTGAAGTGAATCTTGGTCTCGATCGTAAACTATGGATACCGCAAGATACCATGCGCCTCTTACAATCTCGCTTATGTACATACGAAAGCAAGACGTTCAAGTGTATAAGTTTCTCAGACGGTAAGAAATGAGCAGATTTGGTCAATCTATCAACAATGACCCAAATCGCATCAACGCCTTGAGAAACCTTAGAAGACCCCAGAACTAAATCCATGGTAATGTGCTCCCACTTCCATTCCGAATTTCAAGTGGTTGCAATGGACCTTTGGTACTTGATGTCCCGCTTTAACTCGTTGACAAGTTAGACACCTTGAGATAAACAACGCTTATCTCTCTCTTCATATTGCTTCCACCAAAATGTACGATTTAATATCATGATACATTTTGGTACTCCTGTGATGGATTGCAAATGGTGTGTGTCAGGCGCCCATCATGATATTATACTTTAAATCGTGGTCGTTAGGAACACAAAGTCCTGGAGTCGACTCAAGTATTCCTTCTTCATCGATTCTTGCTTCCTAAGATAGCACCTTTTCAGACTTTTTTCCTCATACGATCGCCCGTGTCCGTAGCTTGAGCAAATTTTAACTTTATCGATTAAAGTTTGGTTCTACTCAGATACTCGCTTATCATCACACGCGTCCCCTCGAGTCTTTAACTCTATCTCCATCCTTTGCAAGTCACACAAAATGGGCCTTTGGTTGACAATATCGCACTCAGATTGCAGATATGATTTTCTACTCAATGCGCCGCCTACCACGCTCGCTTCCCGTGATGGTATCGATGGTACGATCATAATCTTTCAACAGCTTCAAGCCAACGCCGTTGTCGCATGTTGAGTTCCTTTTGAGTGAAGAAATATTTGAGGCTTTTTATGATCCGTAAAGATCTCCACTTTCTCCCCATACAAGTAATGCTCCAAATTTTAAGTGTAAAGATAACAACCGCTAACTCTAGATCATGAGTAGTAGGATAATTCCTCTCATATTCTTTTGAGTTGTCGCGAGGCATAAAGCTATAACTTTTCCATGTTGCATAAGAACACATCCCAACCCTTTGCTCAAGCATCACCGAGATGACAAATCCTCCGAGCCGATGGTATCACGTAACAAAATAAATAAGTCTCCTCTCGAGTTCTTGAAAACTCTTCTCACATTCTTCGCTCCAACCGAACTTTGTATCTTCCGAGTCACCGAGTCATCGGAGAAGCGATTCGAGAAAATCCTTCCACGAATCTCCGATAATAATAACCACTAAACCGAGAAAGCTACGATTTCTATTCATCGATTTAGGTTGTTCCCAAATTTTGAATAGCTTCAATCTTTGCCGGGTCACAGATATTCCATGACTTGATACCACGTGCCCAAGGAATGCTACTTTCTTCAAGCCGTAACTCGATTTCTTCAACTGGCATAAAGCTTATATTCACTTAAGCTTTTGGAGTGTCACCTCAAGTGTTGCTTTCATGATCTTCACTCGCTTTTGGAATAAATAAGGATGTCATCAATAAAGACGACCACAAAGTGATCTAAATATTCCTTGAATACTTGCTCATCATATCCATGAAGGCGTTAGGAGCATTAGTCAATCCAAAGGACATGACTAGGAATTCATAATGCCCGCATCGAAGTTCTCAAAGCCGCCTTTGGAATGTCAATGTTTCTAATCTTCAATTGGTGATATCCTAACGAAGATCAATCTTTGAAAAGAATTTGGCCTTGCAACCGGGTCAAACAACAGTCATCAATACGTGGCAATGGATACCTATTTTTGATGGTGACATGATTCAACTCCCGATAATCAATACAAAGTCGATACTCCCATCTTTCTTCTTCTTGTAATGTAACAGTGAGCACCCCAAGGAGAAGTACTAGGACTTAATAAAGCCAATGTCTAACAATTTTCGCAGTTGGGTCTTTAACTCAAGTTCAATAGAGCCATTCGACATGGGCTTTGGAAATAGGTTTTATACCGTGTTCAAGGTCGATACAAAATTCAATTTCACGCCTGGGGTAGGCTGTGAAGTTCTTCTAGAATACGCCAGAAATTTATTAACAATAGGAATATCGCTTAAAACCCGATTTATTTTTATTTAAATCATGATATGAGCTAAGAAAGCTTGACATCCGCTTTTTCAATAAACGAATAATTTTTATGGCTTGAGATGACCGTGATTGATTTTAATGGTTTGGTCGTTTGAATTCAGATAATAGGTTGATTAGGAATATGAAAGCTAACAACCTTATTTAAAACAATCAATTTTTTTGCATGATAAGTAGTTAACCAATCAATCCCTGTAATCACGCCAAATGCAAGTATTTTTAATGAAATAAGATCGATGTAATGTGAGGGTACCGATTTGAACCAAACAAGACTTATAAACAGTGGATGTAATGAAGGTTTTCTCCCAACGGAGTTTCCACAGATAAGTCAAAGTCTAATTTCTCCTGAGTCAAATTTAATCGATGAGCGCAAGTAGAGAAATAAAAGAATGGGTAGAACCCAGATCAAATAAAGTATAGACTTCATTAGAGTTTATGATAAGCTTACCCGTGATGACCTCATTCGGATTCCTTGCTCTTTGGGAGGTCACAACAAACGCTCCTCCTCAGACTACCGGTTTTGAATTTTCGGGATGGCTTTGGTGTTCTCCATCCTAGTTGAATTTGTCTTCTAGAACGACAAAATCGAGCTAAGTGACCTTCTCTTCCACAATTATAACACGCTTTTGACGGCATGACGCAGCTTTGATCGATGTGTCCTCTCCTCCGCATTTGAAGCATATGATAGTGGTCTTTTCCTTCCTTAACAATGGGTGCCGGTGCCGACGCTCTTTCCACCATTGTTGAATCTTCGCTTTTGAAATGTCCATTCTTATTGTTGGCCTCATTACCACCAAGTGGTTACCATATCCGCCCGTTGATTCCTCCACGCTTGTTGTCACCGCTTGATGACTACTCGGCTGGTATTATAATTTTGCTTTACCGCTTCTTTTAGTCAGGTTGACTCATTATCGCGCTCCACTAATCGAGCCCTATTTACAACATCCAATACAAACACGCTTTATGAGAAATAAGATGTCGACGATTCCCGCTTCAAACCTCTTAAAACATTCGCGCGCCATTCTCTCTTCATTATCCACCAAGTGGGGACGAAACCGTGATAACTCCGCAAATTTTGCCTCGTATCATGGACACTGGCCATATTGTTTTGTTCCAACTTGATAAATTCCACCTCCTTCATGTATAATACTTTCGTGAAAGTATTTATCGCTTGAATGCCTCCCGGAACTTCTCCCAAGATATCTTCAAGACAAAGAAGTCGAGTACGCTTTTACCGATTCCCACCAAGAATCCGCCTCCTCTCCGCAACATAAAGGCTAAGAAAGGAACCTTTTGCTTCTGAGCATCCCAAGACATCAAATATCTTGGTAATCTGCTTTTATCCATGCTTCCGCCGTAAGTGGTTTTGCTCTCCTTAAACTCCCGGTGGTCCCAGCTCCTTGAATTGTTTAGCAAGACCGCCCGAGAGTTTTCCGTGTTTCCACCCACGCTTTTGGACAGAGTCGCTCTCATCATTGTTGTATATCGTGCATAAAGCCTCCAACATTTGATCATTCATCATTTGGTCGTTGTTGTTGTTTGCATGAGGATTGTCGCCTTCGATGCACATTATCCTCGATTATTGATATGTGGTGAATCAACGATCGCCTCAAGGCTCCATTGCTATTCTCAACATTCTCGATGTCATTTTCAGACATCGCCACAAAACAAAAGGTTAATCGACATGTAACAAATTATCCCTATCTTCTAACCAACCAATAAAATAAGACATAAACTTAGGTAGGTCATACTAGCAAGGGTATTCCCCTGCTCTCCCTCCTAGTACTATTCTCACATCTTAGCTGTGGATCATATCTCTAAGCTCGATATTAACCGTGACGCCCCCAAAATTAGGTATACATCACCCATCTTGGGTCGCCACTTACATGGTATGTAATTTAAATACAACTTACTAACATAATGTCGTCAGGTATAATACTTACATAAACCGTGAGTTTAAATACAAATATCGCCTACTAGATATTATACAAACTCAAAAAAGGAGTCCTCATTATAATTATTATCACACTATTTCACGTAATAGTGAGGACTACTAATGCTATCTTCGTGACCATCACTGCTTCCCGACTCGTCTCAAATTTATATTCTCATTTTCAAGAGAATAAGTGAAAGAAAGGGTGAGCTCAACTAGCCCAAGAAGAAATATTATGACTAAGATAATGCGTAATAAATTATCAATAGTCTTCAACAATGTTAAACCGATAAAATACAATAGACAACCGGTTTAATCTGCAATGAATACGCAATCCATTAAAAGAGTCAAGTAGAAAATAAAGTCTACTATCTTTTAGGTTTTAAAAGGTTTTTTTCATCATCGTTATAAATGAGACTCACTTTAATAAATATTCCACATCATCGAATCACCCCGCACTACGGCCAAGGATATTCTTTAGTATCACGACCACAATTATTCACGCACTATGGGCCAAGAATATTTGTGTATTCATTAATGGTCATGATCATGCCAACAATCGGCCCATCAATGCACTACTACCACTAAGGATTTTTACCACATCATTTGTAACATTACGGCCATGATTACACCGAATAGTCTCTCGGTCATAATCATACCAAGTCCATCTACGCACTATGTGCCATGTAGATGACTTTAAAAAAATATAAACATAAGGATGATGACAATGATATAAGAATTCAATAAAACAAGTTCAAGAATTATTTTATCCAGAATTATTAACGCCCAAATTATCAACATGATATCTTGCTTTGTAGAGTAAAATTCAAGAATGATCGGAAGAATATTTTCATGAAAAGATATCGATGAAACGCAAATATCAAGGATATTCCACTAATTTCATGGAGTATAGAAGTCAAAGTTTTAACCAACTGGGTATAATAAAGAATGGAATAACAAAAGAAATCACCATGCATGCGATAGACCGCATGACAAAAGTTATTCCAATGTAATAATAAAGAACGGAACCAGTCGTGTGAAATTCACAACCGCATGTGATGTTCCAATGTAATAATAAAGATGGAACTGCATCCCTGTAAAACACATGATAGGATATTCCAACAATAATAATAAAGACGGAACTGTGTCCTGTAAAACACATGCATGTGATGTTCCAACAGAATAATAATAAAGACGGAACCAAGTAAAATTGTAAAACACATGCATGTGATGTTCCAATGTAATAATAATAAAGACGGAACTGTGTCGTGTGTAAAACACATGCATGCAGGATGTTCCAACATGTAATAATAGAAGAATGTCACCAAGTATAGGTAAACCACTTATACAAAGTTATTCCAATGTAATAATAATAAGCAATGGAATAACAACAGCTTTCTTCATGAATAAGAAAGAATAACACCCCTTACATTTGGTAGGAGATTGAAATCGCAGAAGGTAGTAAGAATAAAATACTCTTCTTCTTTCTCTCTTATTCTCTCTATACTTTCTCTCTATAGCTTGAATGAATTCGTGAAAATAATGAAGCCCTCAGCCTCTATTTATAGAAGATTTCTAGCTTAGCACCGCCAGTGTGAAAAGGCAAGTGGCTCGACGACTAATGATGTGAAAAGAAAAGTGGTTTGACGCTCAGTAATGTGAAACGACAAGTGGTTCGGACGATCGTAATGTGAAACGACAAGTGGTTCGACGCTCAGTAATGTGAAACGACAAGTGGTTCGACGTCGGTAAAGGTAATTATAATTAACGAAGGTAAATACTATCGACGAAGGTAAATACTATTCACAAGGGTAATTACTTATCGACGAAGGTAATTACTATCGATTTAAGGTAAATACTATTCACAAGGGTAATTACTATCGACGAAGGTAATTACTTACTATCGACGAAGAGACTCTTAGATGATGACATATGAGCCCCCATAAAATAATCAAACTTACCACAAATCATTTTTTTCATCAACACATATTTAATCTTTCAACAATTATTAATCATTTATAACTTGTCGCCCTCAATTATTGATTTAATACTATAACATATTATACGGATGATAATCGTGACAATAATTGAATCAATAATATAAGAGATATGATGCAAAGAATTATCGAAAGTAATAATTGAGCATAATGAAAGTGACTTTCACGTAAGCATCAATAATCAATACCGTAGCTACTACGCAACTACGCCAGACATCGCATTTTTTTACCACCGTAGTTCAACAGTTTTAACGGTAACACCTCCACCAAGTTATTTTTATAAAATGTTTTTGTCGCTTTCAATCCGATAATAATTCTCATTGTAGGGGTCCACCAATGATTGAGCCATTATATTTAATATTCCCTAACAAAAGAATATTCCCCACCAAACTAATATTTTATAACAACTTGCATACTTTGCAAAATTTATAAATATTACCCACAACTATAACATTATATCAAATTTATTCCATAATATTCAAAAATAATATTTATAGAAAAAATTCATCTTTATTTATAAAAGCTGGGGTCTTACATAGTGAATTAGTTAATTAAAGTATTTAGCTTAATTTTATCATATGTGGATTTAAGTTAATACGTGTATAGTGCATCGAGAGATGGTTATATCTACTTTTGTGTTATTGATTAATGAACTGGAATAGTTAAATTGGATTAAAAAGAAGTGTGATAATCTGAGTGAATCATAAAGTGAAGTTGTAGGCTTAATTATCCATTATCTGAGTAAAATTTGCGGTAGTTAGTTGATTTATATTTAATTTATTAGTTTTTCATTAATTTCATTCTTAAATTATTTAGTTTAATAAAACTGAGATAATACAAAGCCGGTAATTGTTAGATTAAAATTGATATTTGTCTATGTGGGAACAATACTTAACTTATAAGTATATTACTTATTGACCACGTATACTTGCGTGTTGTGCGTAATTAAATTTTACCCAACAAAAGCTCAAAGGGGAACTAAATCCAGAATAAAGCAAGATGGAGAAAGGCTCCTCAATAACCATCAAAAAGACAAACCAGGATATTGTGTCTGTATAGTCAGTCGGGCAAAAAAAGTAAGACATCGCTATGTCCCACCCGAAGCAATAGTCAAGGCGTCTGAGAGTGCCTATCGAACTCAAATGTGTTATAAACCAAACAAAGAGCAATACAACGCTACCTCAAAAATACTCAGCAATACGGGAATGACAATAAGAAGCTTAAGTGAGAGTTTCTACTAAAAAATCATGGGAATAATGGTATGATCCTCCCGTAAAGCACTGAATGCAGTCACCAGGGCAATATCTAGGTGATCCATGTGCAAAAAGAAATCCATGTACTTTGCAACATATATGCCACAATCGTCTTCGTTCCATTCTCTCGGTCTATTCACACAGACTTCAACTTTCGGCTTTGATTTTGGCCACTTTGCTATAGGATTTGCCTAACGAAGCAGCAAAGGAATTAACTCCACCTATAAACCAGAAACCCATTACTTATAATTCCGAAGTAGTAAGAATTATATGTCTATGTAATGATATGAAAAACAAGAATTATATTAATGATCTCACCACAACCGCAAAGAAGTTTTGGTATAATTATGACAATGACATTAATGGGTTATCATAAAGTGGGTCAAGTAGCATTACTTTTCACTTTTTGACACTCTAAATAAATACACAAAAATGACTATTGGTTTCGTTGAAGACTGGAACGAATATGTAATCACACTCATGTATTGGGGCACCAACTGTAGGATTGATGTAACTTCTTAGAAATTTTCGTATGATTGGCATGTTTACTCCGGCACTTGGTAATTTTGGGTACCTAACAATGCAAATTACGTTGGCATGAAATAAAATCGAGCCCATCTTTGGATACCTTCTTTACACATTTTAGCTTCTCTGTCTCGCAACAACAACAAATATGCATCCAAGATATGTTCCCATAACCAACCATTGGGTCTCAAACAGTTAACATCTTTAAATTCAAACTTGTATAGACCTTCTGGATGGCTATGAGGAAAGTCTAATGGGTCGTGAGTTGGACTAAACCAATGTTGATTTAGCCAATTGATTTTCTCTATCTTTAAGTACTTAAAAAAGTGAATGTGCTTTGTTCCCTCCATCCTTCTAACAATTTCTTACTATGTCGAGTAGAAGGGTCAACGCTAGGCTGAGTCTCTTAAACCGTAGGTTGGGATCCTGCCATATCAATCTACATCTGCCCAACTTGAGTTTGCGTTGGTTTTCGATTGATTGGAACCCCTCTATAGTCATTCACGAACGGCTGGTATAATGTATCGAAACATGTGTCATACATGGTTCTTAACTCAGGTGGATGTCCAATTGACAACAAATTTTCAAATATAGCTTTTGCACTCTCAATCTATAATTAAATAAAAAATATATATATTAATAAAACAAGATAATCAGTTAAAAACACAAAAAACATTAATAAATATTATAAATTGAACAACTTACAGTGTTTACAGTCACATATTGGTTAATGAATACCCGTGGCTCATAATCTTCCCCTTGACGCCTAAAGGGGTCGATGATGGTGTATCCGTCTTCGAGTAATTTCTCTGTACCATGTCATATAATCTTCGGTAGATATATGCTGCAAAGCCTCTAACACTTGTCCTTCTAAATCCATGTAGGCCTCCCACAATCGAATATAACTGGCCCTATGATTTTCAAAATTTATTCTCTCAAACAATTTATGTTCCTTCCTCAACTCCACCATGTTTTCAACATTAGATGGATATGACTGCAAATATCCAAATTGTCTCATAAATCTTTCAGGCATTTGGAACTCAACAATGTCATAATGTATCAATGGTATACGAGCGGCTCCACCTAACCTTGCCTCAAAAAAATCCCAAGACAAACGTCTATCAAATAACTGATATATATGCCATACCCCATCTGTTTCCAACATATTATCAAACTCTCCTCGATAAAATAGAAAATGGTGATGTGGATTTTTAAGGCGTTGATAATGTTTTGAATTAAGATCAAAAGAGGAGTGTGCCCAGGATAATGTCCTAGGTAACAACTTCTGGGACATAGGCCTAGCGGTAGGACGACCAATGTTGAACCTTTTATGAGCCCACATCATAAGAAGGGTTGCACAACCTGTGAATTTTTTCGTTGTTTTGCGGGTAACATCATGCAAACCCCTATACAAATGCCCTAAAATTGTCGCCCCCAAGAATATGTAACAACGTTTTCCAATCTTACCAATAAAAACAAATATCTAGGATACACACCATTTTTACTCATTGTTGGAAACAAAATAACGCCACTCAAGTACAACAGATATGCCTTAGTGTGTTTTACAACATCATCTGGAATAACATCACCAGGTACTTGTCCATATCTATGTCTTAACCAAGGCAAACTTATGCCCCCCCTTTATAGCATTGTTCCCACTCATCTACTACAACTTTTCGCCCAAAAACCCTTATAAAAGAGCTTTTGGGATTTTCTAATTCTCCACAAGTCAAAGGTTTTCCTAATACGGGCAACCCAAATAAAAATCTCACATCCTCTATAGAAATGCTAATCTCTCCACAATTTAAGTGAAACTTATTTGTTTCACTTCTCCAATGTTCAACTAGAGCAGATACAAGAGATGCATCAATCTTTGACACTATAGCTTGATGACAAAATATACCAAAACCTAATTGTTCCAGCAGATATTCATGTTGTTCAGTCAAGTTCCATTTAGTTAATTTTGCAGACATTTGACAAATTTCTAACACACCCCTATCCTACACGTCCAACAACATAAAAACATAAATCGTCACAACATGAATGTTTCTAACAAATGTTTAACAAAATGAAAGTTGTTATAAATTAATAAACTTACAATATTTTGCCATAAGTCTGACGATACGTGATTTTCTTGGTCCCATAACACAATAGAATTAGCAGGTCCGGGATTAATATCCATATGTTTCCTAAACATTCATCACAATGTCAAGTATTAAATAATCTATAAAAATTCCCATCAAAAATGGATATGAGCAAAACAGAAGAAGCAGCAAAATAGAAGGGTAAATATGGAAATCACTCATCAAGATGCAGACTTCCCCCAGGCCATTCATTTTTTTAATCTTTTCTTTTCTTTTTAAGCTTTCATGTGACAGAGCATTGGAGGAGGAAGTGGGGGAGGGGGTATAGGACTTTTAAAAGTGATTTTAATGGGGTGAAATGGAATATTGGACTAATTAACTTGCACTTAAGCTTTAAATTTCTAGTACATATAAGAAAGAAAAGAAGAACTTTTATCTATCTAAAGCATTTTTATATTACATTTGGGTCTTGGGTTATGATTTGCTTAGCTTCTGCAGCACTAAGTTTGTCAGTGAATAGTAGATATGAAGTCCATATAGAACTTATTAAGTTGTATCCTCTAAAAGCATATCAACTAATGAGTCAGAAACTTACTAAAACATTTGGCTTCAACGCAAAACAATACAGTTCCCACAAAGGCATCAAAGAATTTACCTGCTCAGTCTCTCTTAGTACTCATTAAATACTAAAAAATGCAAAAAACTACCTAGTAAAACTGAAATTTCCTCCAACAGTATCATGTCGTCAGAACATATATAATTTTGACTTTATAAATTAAAAGTGACCAGTTTAGTCCTTGTAGATACTGAAAAGCACAGCTGCATTTGAAAACTTAAGCGTTATAAAGAAGTTATGCTTGTGTAAGGCTAAAACAGTTGTCCACTATAAGCTGGGGAAAACTTAATGAACGTGTGTTGATATATTGCAGGACAGATAGTTGAAAAGATTACTCATTGACATCCATGAACATCAACTATAAGGTGCCTATACTTAATGAACGTGTGTTGATATATTGCAGGACAGGTAGCTGGGGAAAACTTTTGTTATCTATTACACAGACCATTTATTTTCTGCTTGTTCTAACATTTCCTGAAATTGGTTTTAATACTTTGGTTTAAATAAAATGTTCTTAAACTGCATAACATTCACACAAGTAAATTCATGTGAAATTTCACATGTTCATATCATTAGCTTAATAATAAATTTACCAACAACTTCAAAATAGTAGCTTTAAGAAACATAACAACCTTATAACCAGTTCACCAAAGGGAAAATTGCAGAGATTAAATAAGGTGACTATAAATATGCAAAACGAGTGATGGAAGGGAAATGAAAGGAAAAGAAATGAGAATGACAAGTGAAATGGAAAAAAAGTCCACGAGTTAACACATATCTAAGTATCTAACTGTATCTCCTTTGAAAATCTTAACCCAATTAAAAGGCTAAAATCAACTGTGATGAATCTTAGAATCTGTAGAAAATATGGAACAAACTGACGAGGCATCTAGTTGCAAGTATTTAATCACTTACCTTTTTTTTTTTCTCTAGTATGTTGGTAGTTGGGTGCTTTAGCGTATGTAATTCTCCTATTCTCGAAAAAAGAGAGAGGAATCGCTCGGCAATTCTGTCCGAAAATTTCTTTTTCTGCATCCGCTAGTTGAACTAGCGGATGATATAAATACATGTTATAGATCATTTCCATATATATATATATATATATATATATATATATATATATATATATATATATTTCAAAATATAATTTAAAAAAGAAGTTTAGATAGATAAATAATCATTATGTATTTTTGGTCAACTTGACTTCCAACTCTTTTTTTAATCAGAAAATATGAGAATTATTCCTTGTTATCTCCACTAAAGCACTCTACAATTTACCATGATATACTACTTAAAGTTTAGGTTTATCGTATATGAAAAATCCTCTACAATCACCTTCTTTACATATTATCAACCCCGAAAATTACTATCAACCTTTCTAAAATTACTCTTATCTTTATATCCTGATATTTTTAACCGTTTCTTTACATCAATATATAAAATTGAGTAGAATTACAAAATTGACTTACCATATTACATACATAATTAAAAATATTACCACTAATAGATATTTACGCAATATAAAAGTAAATGTATAATGTCGCAAAATATTCACCTTAGTTAACTCCCGTATTTTGCACAAAAAATAGTCACAAACGACTTGGTATATGCTGAGCCGGAACAACGACAGTATATAGTATGACATATTTTTAGTTGTTAATTTGTTGTAATATTAATAAGAGTACTCTTATCTATTGCGATAAATTTATGACGACTTATAATTATGAAATTTATTATAGAGACCCCTACTTATTACATATCTATCCATAAAAATTATCATTAATACCTATCCATGTAACTAACTATCACAATATATATCATTATTCTACTAATAATGACTTCACAAACTTAATGGAAGTGTATCATAATTAATTGAGTTTGCTTATCTTACGATAAAATATTATGATTATTGTCATTATTAGATATAATATCATGATTATTGTTATCATTAGATATAATGACATCCTATGTAAATAATTGTAAATATATGAGTTATGCTATGTATCATAAAAGATTTCAATAGAATTATAATCATGACGTATGCACGTATATATTAAGAGAGTTTTTACCGGCCAGCCACTCTGTATTTACCACCAAGGCCCAAAGCTGAAGAGGGCCCAAATTTTTGAAAAAATGATATATATATATATATACATATAAAATAAAAAATTAATTATAAAATATAATATAAAACAAATCAATAAATATGGAGAATCAAAATAGACTCTTAGCCACAAAAAGAAGGAAAAACCCTTCGACCCTCTCAGTTCATAAGGCAACAATTTTTTTTTTCCCAGATGATTCTCCTCTTTTCCAACAAAGTTGGAAAATAAATTATCCACTAGCTAGACCAATGTCTTTCTTTAAAGAATTTTTTTTTTAAAAGATACATATAGAATCTAGATAAGTAAATTTTGTAAATTGTAATATACTGTATATTTTTGTTAACTTTTTCTTATTTATTATTTGATTCAACAGAAAACTTGATTGGGATTCTTGTTCTTCATTTTTAATGCAATGTTTACAATTCGGGATACTCTTTTTCCTTCGTTTGGGGTTTTGTCCCATCAAATATTTTCCAAACAAGTTTTTAACGAGGCCCCAAGGTGTTCTTACTTATCTTTTGTAAATTCTTATAATTTTAATAAAATTTAATTAATTGATAATTTATTTATTTTTTTTGTTTAATTTGTATAAAGGGACACACTTAATTTTTTTTGCCCTGGGCCTTACAAAAATCAGGACCGGCTCTGATATACAGATAATGTTAAAATTAAAAATTGTCTTACCCTAATTTATTCTCTTTATTACTATATAGCATAGACTTCTAATTTGACACTAGATTTTAGATATTTGGTGTAACAAACCA
Organism: Panax quinquefolius; assembly: GCA_020205615.1. Lineage (NCBI taxonomy): Eukaryota > Viridiplantae > Streptophyta > Magnoliopsida > Apiales > Araliaceae > Panax > Panax quinquefolius. The sequence continues at coordinate 37,758,307 of CM035169.1, forward strand.
ACCTGTGTTATAGCTTCATTATAGTAACAAATCTTGTATAATCTCAATCCACGTTGCTTGCAGACCCGAAAATTACTGCCATGGCCGTGGGCTTCGGAAAGGAGCTTTTCTCTCTCTAGCCTCCTCCTTGCTTCTGCAACAATCCAACCTTACACCATTGAAGAATAGAAACATTTTTTTTCCGAGTTTTGCAGCTTACATTTTGGCACTTGATAATACATTATTTCATTTTCCCCTTACTATTTTATCCGTCCATAACAAAAATCTAATTAATTAAGTAATCCCATGCATTCAACATAAAACAAAAGGACAAATTCATTCACTTCATTTCATCTTCTATCACCCTGTTTGATTGCATGTGGTATTAAAACTTTATAATAATTCCTCTGGGACTGTTTCGTATTCAGTCTTAGAGGAGGTACATTGTCTTTTTACCCAACAATGGCACACGGAAGAATCCGAGCAAAGCTAAAAAGAAGCAGCCTGTACACTTTTGCACGCGTTAATCGCGCCAATCATCATCCTGTTCAGGACTATGGAAGTGATCTGGGATATCCGAGAACAATACAGTGCAACCAGCAACTTGATGATCCAAACCAGAAAAAAAGGACTAATGTCATTTACTGCTCCAATCACATTTCCACCACAAAGTACAGCATTGTCACATTCCTCCCAATTGCGCTCTACGAGCAATTCAATCGTGTAGCCAACATTTATTTTCTTGTAGCAGCAATTTTATCGACCACGCCTTATGGTCCATTCTCATCTCTTAGTGCCATTGCGCCTCTGGCATTCGTCGTAGGACTTAGTATGGCTAAGGAAATGGTGGAAGATTGGCGGAGATTTCTGCAGGACCGGAAGGTTAATATGCGGGGAACTAGTGTCCACATTGGAGGTGGCCTATTTGGGCATAAACCGTGGAAGGATGTTGCGGTTGGGGACGTTGTGAAAGTGGAAAAAGATGAGTTTTTCCCTGCTGATTTGCTTCTGTTGGCGTCGGGCTATGATGATGGGATTTGTTATGTGGAGACTATGAATTTAGATGGGGAGACAAACTTGAAGGTGAAAAGGGGATTGGAGGCAACACTAGAGTTAGATGAGGATGAATGTTTTAAGGATTTTGATAACGCGGTTATCAAATGCGAGGGATGTAATTCTAGTCTCTATACTTTTGTGGGGAATCTTGAATACGGTGATAAAGTTTATAATTTGGATCCTAGTCAAATTCTGCTTCGCGATTCGAGGCTGAGGAACACTGCATATGTTTATGGTGTTGTGATATTTACCGGCCATGAGACAAAGGTTATGCAAAACTCAACAAAATCTCCTACGAAACGAAGCAGAATTGAGGAACAGATGGATAAAGTTATCTACATTCTTTTTACCCTCCTCGTTTTGGTATCTGCAGTTAGTTCCATTGGATTTGGGTATTTGACAAAGACGAAAATGCCTAATTGGTGGTACTTGAAAGCTCCGGATGCAGCTCATTTATATGATCCCGAATTTCCCTATTATTCAGGTTTTTACCATTTGGTCACTGCATTGATCCTATATGGATACTTGATTCCCATTTCTCTTTATGTTTCAATTGAGCTTGTGAAAGTTTTGCAAGCTACTTTCATTAACCAGGATGTGCACATGTATGATGAGGAGACAGAAACTCCGGCTCTGGCACGGACTTCGAATTTGAATGAGGAGTTGGGGCAGGTTGACACAATTTTATCGGATAAAACCGGCACTTTGACATGCAACCAAATGGACTTTCTCAAGTGTTCCATTGCTGGAATTGCATACGGAACGCGTGCTAGTGAAGTAGAGCTTGCTGCTGCCAAGAAAATGGGCATGGATCTCGATGCACATGATCCGGATTTCGCGAGTTTTGCTGTCCCTAGACAAGGTGGAGATCCCGATTTGGAGTCGGTCGTTACGTCTAGTTGTCAAGAAGCTTATGATCAAAGACGTTCCGCAAAGGGTTTCAGCTTTGAGGACGTCCGCATCATGGGTGGGAATTGGACGAATGAGCCTAATTCTGATGTTGTTTTGTTGTTTTTTCGGATACTTGCAGTTTGTCACACTGCAATTCCAGAAGTAAATGAAGAAACAGGACTATTAACTTATGAAGCAGAGTCCCCTGATGAAGGGGCTTTTCTTGTTGCAGCTAGAGAATTCGGGTTTGAGTACTGTAAAAGGACTCAAACAAGCATATTTGTACGCGAGACGGATCCTTCTACCGAAGAGCATATTGAGAGGGAGTTCAAGCTTCTAACTCTTTTGGATTTCACTAGCAAAAGAAAGCGAATGTCTGCCGTTGTACGCGATGAAGAGGGACAGATTCTTCTCTTGTGTAAAGGAGCAGACACTATAATTTTTGACAGGCTATCTGAAAAGGGAAGAATGTTTGAGGAAGCTACCACACAACATTTGTATGATTACGGAGAGGCAGGGTTGCGTACGCTTGTATTTGCTTATAGGAAGCTTGAAGAGGCCGAGTTTAATGCTTGGAATAATGAGTTTACAAAAGCCAAGAATTCCATGTCAAGCGATAGGGAGACAACGCTCGAGAGATTATCGGATAAAATAGAGAGAGAACTCATCCTTGTTGGTGCAACTGCTGTTGAGGACAAGCTTCAAAAAGGAGTGCCTCAGTGTATAGATACGCTCGCGCAAGCTGGCCTAAAGATTTGGGTTTTAACTGGTGATAAAATGGAAACCGCAATAAATATTGGTTTCTCTTGTAGTCTGCTTCGTCAGGGAATGAATCAGATTTGTATAGCTACCAAAGATCAAGATTCAGTACAAGGTGTAAAGTCTGATATTTTGATGCAAATCACAAATGGTGCTAAAATGATTAACATAGAAAAAGACCCTCATGCTGCTTTTGCCTTGATCATTGATGGGAAAACTCTAACATATGCTTTGGAGGATGATGTCAAGCATCAGTTCTTGCACTTGGCGGTACGTTGCGCATCTGTCATATGTTGTCGCGTTTCGCCAAAACAAAAAGCCCTTGTGACAAGATTGGTAAAAGAAGGGACAGGAAAAACCACATTGGCAATTGGGGATGGAGCAAATGATGTGGGAATGATCCAAGAAGCGGATATTGGCGTAGGCATAAGCGGCGTTGAAGGAATGCAAGCAGTGATGTCAAGTGATTTCTCCATTGCACAATTTAGATTCTTAGAGAGACTTCTTGTGGTCCATGGCCATTGGTGCTACAAGAGAATCGCACAAATGATATGCTATTTCTTCTACAAGAACATAGCATTTGGCCTGACAATTTTCTACTATGAAGCCTGCACCGCCTTCTCTGGCAGCTCGATTTATGATGATTGGTACATGATTCTATACAATGTTGCAGTCACATCTTTGCCTGTCATTTCCCTTGGTGTGTTTGAACAAGACGTCTCATCCGAAATCTGCCTACAATTCCCAGCATTGTACCAACAAGGCCCCAAAAACCTATTCTTCGGATGGTACAGAATAATCGGATGGATGTGCAATGGATTCTATACCTCCTTGGTTATCTTTTTCATTAACATTTTAGTCTTCAATGAGGAGGCCTTTCGCGCACAAGGCCAAACAGCCGACATGAGCATTGTGGGTACAGCTATGTTTACTAGCATTGTTTGTGCGGTAAATGTACAAATAGCTCTAGCATTGAGTCACTTTACTTGGATCCAACACATTCTCATATGGGGCAGCATTGTTCTTTGGTTCATTTTTCTCATAATCTACGGCTCATTGCCACCGGAATACAGTCATGACGCCTTCCAAATCTTCACGGAAACCCTTGCCCCTTCGCCTATGTTCTGGGCAACAACAATCTTAGTAGTCGTAGCATGTAACCTTCCTTATTTTGTGCACATTTCGTTTCAACGAACGTTTCATCCGATGGACCATCACATTATTCAAGAAATTAGGCACTACAAAAAAGACGTCGAGGATCGACATATGTGGAGAAGGGAGAGAAGGAAAGCAAGACAAGAGACAAAGATTGGGTTCACTGCAAGAGTTGATGCAAAGATTAGGAACATAAAAGGGAAGCTCCACAAGAAAACCTCAATTATGGTTGGGGGCATTTCGAATGAAGTCCCATAGTTTACCACAACAAAAGTACATGATACCATAGGAAAATTCTCTTTTTCTTTTTTTGCTTGGATTAAATTTTGTGCTATATTACAATGATTTTGAAGTTTATAATGAATAATCAATTTAGGGTTTCTTTCTTATTTTCTTTATGACCCCTAATGGGTTATTGTATTGTAGATTTTTGTATAATATATGTACAATGATGTCCTATTCTTCCCAGGTTGTGATGGTAGTTCATATTGTATCATTTATGTCAATATTGTATATATCTTCCCAGTTCTTCCTCTCTAATTCTTCTTCGTGCTAAAAGGATGAGTAAAATATAATTTTTACACAAATTAAGAAAAGTGATAATAAAGAAAAAAGAATAAAAATATTTCAAATTTATCTTTATTGATTAAAAAAAAGTATATACCATTAATTGGTATGCATCGATACCAACACATATATTTTTTTATCGGCATTTATCGTACCGATTAATTTATACATATTATATATATGGTATTCTTTAATAATATACATTACTTAATATTAGTACTTTATAATTAAGTACTTTAATACTATTAAATAATATACATTATTTAATATCGGTAGTATTATTACTGTACGTATTTTGTTTATATTACTTAATAATATACGGTATATGTTTTAACTTCTATATCTATATACATATATAATAAGACAAAATTAAGTCTTTTTAGTCCTACTATTAAAAATATTTTTAAAATTTCGTGATTTTATTTTATTAACTACTAGTACTAAAACACTTTTTAAAGTTATAACTTAATTAGAATTAAAATACTATTTATGATCTTCAAAAACTTTAAAATAACTTATTATTTTATAATAAGTTTATTTCTTATAGAAGTCCTTTACTAATATTGATTCTCATGAGTAAATTAAAATACCAAAGGATCATTGTTAAATATATAATTAGTACTGATTATATATTTAACAATGATATATCACATAATAAATTATTCTCCTCCTAATATTATTTTATTAACTACTATCAAAACACTTTTTAAACCTAGAATTTAACTAGAACCAAAACACTTTATAATCTTGAAAAACTTTAGAATAACTTATTATTTTATTATTTTGGAGAAATTTGAATTAGTATTTATAACATAAATGAAAGATATATTATAATATAGCTTATAAAATATAATATCATAGCAATAGTAAGTTAATTTGTGAAAAGTTTAAAACAATTCATACTCATTAAATAAAAAATGAATAAGAAATTAAAAATTATGCTATTTAAAAATTAAACTCGTGCTTCACATTTGACTTTTGGTCTTTGGTGTGAGCAGTGAGCTTAAAATTAAACTAGAACTAAAACATTTTTAAAGTCTCCTAAATTTATTTTAAAACAATATAAATAACTACTAATAAAATCCAAAAGATTCTAACCCGTGCTTAAAATGAAGATTTTGGTTGATTATGTAATTGTTTTCCAACCCCAAAAGAATATGATCATGGCGTAATATTATAAAATTTTAATAATAAATAATAATTAATATATGAGACATTTAGTTAATTAATGTTAAAATAATTATGACTTATATATTGTTATTAAACTTTAGTTAATTTTTAAAATTAAAAGTCATAATGGTAACTTATTATTCTACAATAATTTTATTCTTAAATAACTATATATAAAAATATAGAAAAAATATTATGAGAAAATAATAATTAATATTAAAAAGTGTAATATATATTAAAATTATATTAATGATTAAAATTTAATTACTAATTTTATTTCCGATAGGAGAACTTTGGTTAATCAATGTTAGAAAAAATATCACTTATTTATAGTTATTAAAATTTAGGTTACCATTAAAAATAAAAACCATGATGATAATTTATTAATATACAACAATCTTATGTCAAAAGATTGAAAATAAAAATTAAATATTAAATTTTAAAACTATATAAATTGAATATTAAATTAAAAACAATAAAAAAATAAACATATTACTAACATTGAATTGTAAGTTTTTATAATTATTTGTTTGAGCAAAGTTTATAGTCATTTTATAATAAGTTAAATTAAAATTTAAAAATATTTTATAATCATTATATATATATAGAATAAATAAGAAATTAAAAATAATTTATTTAAAAAATAAATACGTATTTCGCATTGGACAGTTTGCTAGTTCGTATAATTTAGAGCATAAGCTTATGTGTGTAGTAGGTCGTAATTGGCCAATTTTATTCACTCAATTGTTGTAATCCAATAACCAATGAATAATGTTAGAGACGCAAACTATTTTACAAATATTTTATAAATTGTTGATGTGACATACTCCACCTCATCATATTGTGTGGGGACGAAGACTACATTAAAACAATTTGTTGATCAATACGCTGAGGTAGAGTATGCTACATCAACAATTTATAAAATAATTTGTGTTTGTAGCATTACTCATAACCAATTATAGGCAGTAGTAGCCAATATGTTGGTTTCTTAGTTATTTATTATCATGTGTAATAGGTACTTGGAAATTATAATACTTTGCTTTTGCTAGTTGTTCGTTCTTTATTTATTCTTACTACTGGATTATGAAATTTTATACTCATATTGGATAATAATAAATATAATATAAACATAACAGTTAAATTTAAAACAAAATGAAATTTTTGAAAGATTTGCAAGAAATAAATGTAAAATCGGTATTTATCGGTACTGTCCTTGTACCGTACCGGTACATATAGTACAAGATATCGATTTTTTGATACTGATATCGATACTTATTTTTAGAAAAATCTGTAACCGGTTTAATACAGTTTTATACTTTTGCACACCCCTTGTAACGACCCCAAAATAGGTCCATTCCATCCAACCCATTCTGAGTCGCCAAATATATGGTACGAAAAACAACTACAACTTTATTACAACAATTGTCGGCAAAATACAACAACACATACGTATCTTTGTGAGTTTGGATACAAATATATACCAATTGAAGACGTCACAATGACACCTTACATAAAGGTATAGTCAAAAAGCTGCTTTTAGAAATTAGAATCTTTGGGAAGTCACAAGGAAACCTTCCCATACATGGGAGGCCATGCTTTTAGGTTATAGTAGATATCATATGGTAGCGTAATTATCCTTGGTTGACCTAATAGACCCCGAAAGAAAAACGAGAAGATTCTTATCATATTCTCCCCGATGGCGTAGTCTTCTCTCGACATATCATTATCTCCACTGTCTCTAATTTGGTATTATACTCCAAACAAACACCAAGATTATATAAGTAGTCTTGTAAATATACTTCAAGAAGTGGATGAAAGACAACCATGTCTTATGATAACACGAGTTTGTATGTCATTAGACATCGTGTATGATAGTGACAAAACACCTTCCAAAGTTGGGTTCGCCTCACCCTATTTAATTCACCAAAATAACTATTAAATGATGTATAAAATACAAACACACTAAAGCCCTCAAAAAATTATTTTCATACTCTTTGGGAGAACCTCAACAACTATAGACCACCGTTCTATTCCTTGTTATCCCATTTCAACCCAACCTACACTTTTATTACGAAAGGAATTGTGAAAACAAAAGGGTGAGCCACAACTATTCGATAAAGAATATTATGACTAAAGATAAATAAATTATCAATAGTCTTCATCAAGAATGAATCGAGATTTAGAACATATGGTAGATGATAAAACTTTTCAACCATAGTTTGAAATGAACGAAGCAATCCATTAAAAGAGTCGAATAGACTATAAAAGTCTATTGTCTTCTCCACGTTAAAAGTCCACCAACAATATTTTATCCGTAACATCAATCAGCGGTTCTTTCCACAATCATATGAATAACTCATAATCATAATTGTGATTCTAAATTCCTCTTCTCATCCAGACGTAAGTAATTTTCATCACTGTCTTTTACCGAAACATCAAATATCATGGTTATACCAAATCACAGTTCTCGCTCATAATCATACTTAATAAATTCATCTTTGCACTGCGGGTCAAAGATATTCATCAACAGTTCATCTTTACACTACTGGTAAAAATATTCAACAACAGGTCATCTTTGCATTACGAGCCAAAGATATTCATCAATAATTCATCTTTGCACTCACAATTTAAAGATATTCAACAAACAGTCATCTTTGCATTACGAGCCAAAGATATTCATCAATAATTCATCTTTGCACTCTGGACTAAAGATATTCAACAATGGTCATCTTTGCATTCGAGCCAAAGATATTCATCAATAATTCATCTTTTGCACTACAAATTAAAGATATTCAACAACATGTCATCTTTGCACAACGAGCCAAAGATATTCATATATCAAAAAAAATACATAATCATTTCAAAAGTTATATAACAATAATTATAACCATGTTGATCAATTCACCTTCAGACTTAAGCTAAAAATATTTAATTGTAAATTCAATGGTCATGATCATACCTATCAACAATTCAACTTTTGCACTCATGGCCAAAAGAGAACCTATGGTCACGATCATACCAATAATCTACCCATCTTTACACTCAAGTCAAAGAGAAATATCATCATTAGGGTTATAAGAATATTATATAAAAATAATATAATCAAAACATGGTTTTAATTTCAAGAGTAAGATTCATAAATCAACGATAATTTGGTCGGAAGAAGAAACCAATTTGTTGTGAATAGTACTCGTATTAAATACGTAGTCCCGTATCGATGCGCATAGTAACCTCGATAAACTACGAAAAGATAAAGTTTCATAATAAAATTCATATCCATATTTATAACACCTTAATCCAAATGTTATAAATCACTTAGAAATCTCATAATCTAATATTATTAATATTATAATAATATTTTAATCATTTCTCAAACTTATAAACAATTTAATTAAATTATTTACACTTTACTAATTAATGCATTTAATCATCATAAAATGCCAAACTCATAAAATTTCATCACCAATAACTAAAACCCTCATCAAAAATCTGCATATACCTCATATATGATTCTCAAACCATAAAATCATATTTTCTAATTTTCTTACTTCACATAACATTTTTAATTCATTTGCTCATAACTAGAACATTTTCATGAAAAATACCAAATCGGTTCTAAAAATATTTCTTTTACGGGATTTAGCATAAAATAGTCCCATATTGAACATATATTTTTTTCAAAATTTTAAAATTCATTTACTATTTTTCATATGGCCAAAACCATAGAATATTTAAACATTTATCATAAATTATACTTTTATCCAAAAATTTCAAAATTCACAGAGTATTAATCGATATTATATAGATGTAATCTCAATAAAAATTTCATCAATTTTGGAGTTAACTGCAAGGAGTTATAAATAGTTACTTTTAAAATAGTCTTTTCTCATAAAATCCATAACTCCTAATTTATACATCCAAAAATACCTCAAAATAATCATAGTGGTGTAAAATTCAAGAATGATCAAAACATGGAAACAATCAAAGCTAGTATCCGAATAGATATTTTAGAGCGAAAAGAAAAATTTTCATTTTTCGATTGAATAGTCTTAGATTCGTGAATAACAAATAGTATAATATAGTCATAGTATATGAATAGTAACTCAGAACACCAAAAGATAGAAATTCCACAAAAAAATATCTTCACGCTTCATGAATAATAGTACTCGTGAATAGTAACTCGTGAATAGTAACCCATGAATAAGTAAACCGACATGAAAAAGTTCCAAATTTGATAAAACTTCGGATCAACATTTCAAAGATAATGATATTGAAGAAATAATATCATTACAAAAAAAATAATATCCCTTACCTCAAAGAATCGATTACTTGATTTGGAATAACATTGAAACGAACTTGCAGTATATAGCAATACTCAAAGTATACTCAAAATACTCACAAGAATACGCTCAAAATATCGAGAGAGAAATAGAGAAAACTTTGTTTACGGTGTGATTTTCAATTCTAACTTAGCCCTCTATTTATAGGAAAATGTTAGCCCGTAGAAAGCGGACTTGACCGCCACACGATGGCTTTACACGCTACTATTGCCACCCACCACATTTGAAATAAAATTCAAGACATTTTTTTCACCAACCACAAGTGGGGCCCACCAATTCTAGAATTTTCCACCAAAATCATTTATAACCTAATTTCTGAATCAATCACCTCTTAAAATTCATAATAAATTATACGCTCATCTTTAACGGTTCAAAATTTGTGGACATATACTCAACTTATATATGTATAACATATCCAAAAATTACAACGATCCAACGGTCGGATTAAATATTATAACTCACACAATAAAGCTGTAATAATACCGATTTGATCTTTTAATACCTCAAATTCGACAAAATACAAATAAAAATCTCAAAGACATTAATTCCTTCATTAATAACCACATAAATAAATCCATCATTTATATTCATATAAAATAAATATTTCCTTATCATATGAATCAATAATTAATTATTCACAAATAATATTACGTAATCACATTTATGACAACCAGCAACATTTCAGGAAAGAGGGGCTTTCAATAAGGATCTCTCCTCATCTTGCCGCATGCAATTAGGTGACCAAACCTCTCCTTAGATGTAACTTTCTAGACATTGCCAATAATGTTATCTAATAATATTATTCAAATAATATGAATTATTGATCCGATAATGGGAAATCTTGTGCGAGTTGACAATTATTGAACAACAATAATATAAAATATCAACGCAGCAATTATTGAATCAATAAAATAAAATATTGAACAGTAATTACTGTAACAATTATTGAGTAGTGCCTTCTCACGTAAGAATCAATAATTGAAAAAAATAATGTGCAATACCGTGTGCTACTGTGCAACAACGCGTATTACTTTACTTTACCAACCGGGTATTCCAACAGTGTTAACGGTAACGATTACGCCATTATTTATAAAAACTCAAATTTGTCGTTTTCTCCATCCAAGCGGTTATTACATTATGGGGCCCACAAATGGTTCAAGTGCGTCGCATTTAATATTCTCTACGGAAAAGAATATTCCACCACCAAACGAATATTCCTAAACAACAATAAGTATTTTTATAGCCACTTGCTTATTTTGAAAAAAAAATCATATATCACCCTTAACTTTAACCTTTTATCAATTTAACCATTTACTAAATAGGAAAATTGAATACTTTTATTTCATAAAATTCGGGGTCTTACACCCCTGTCTGTTAGTAATATATATAGTATATATATTTGACTTAGAGAAGAAGACTAGAACTCTTATACTTAAATGAATGAAATGGGTGTCCCCTTCTATCTATTTATAGGCGAAATTAGTGACCCTTTCACAAAAGTGAGATGTCCTTGGAGTCAAATTCAAGAACAACTTTAATGTATATAAATCTATTAATTCTTTAGTTCTTAACTGACGTGGAATTTTGTTTTCCACATGTATTTGTATCATTTATCATTTTCAAGGGTGATCTTTCATAGTTAATATATTATTCATTACTCCATTGATTTGAGCTTAATTTCAAATACTTAATTTAATGAACATATATATGGAATCATTATAAATAATTAATGACACCCATATTAATTTATGTTCAAATTCTAATACTTTCATCGCCTAGATATTGTTATCCCAGACGGCCGTTGTGAATAGCACGTGACTGCCCCCCCCCAACCCGTATTAAGAGCTGTTATAAAATTCCAATTGAAAAAAGTAAAAAATAATGCCAATTAGACATACCTTCTGGCATTACAAAATCAATTGCATTGTCACTTTAGCCACTTCATTACCCTAACAAAATCATCCCCAAGAAACATTAATTTCCCATTAAATACATATAGCAAGTGGAAACCTAGATGTAGTGGGAAAACTGATGAGTATTGCATGCAATACAAGTAGACAAATTGTGTAGCATTTACCTAATTTTGAACTGCATGGCATGGAATGGTTCGGTCAAAGACTCAAAGCATACTTTCAAGATTTAACTAGGCGGGCGGGCGGGACCAATTTTGAGGACTATTGTGAATGCTTTAATAAATAGTTACCATATTTTTCTTGCACCTTGACCCTCTCCTCTCCTTCTATTTAAGTACCAACATAATAAATGCTGCAAACCCTTGAAATAGTGTGTGGTGGAATCGCAGTCCTGACAGAGGTCGAGATTGTCGGTGGCGCAGAGAACGGAGACGGGGTGGGAGTGGCAGTTATCGCAGATTTGAGAGCGGATGTGCTTGAGGGAGAGGGAGAGGGAGAGGGTGTTGGCGGAGTGGACGTGTTGTACATCTTCAACTAAAATTTTTTCAAAATGCAGATGATAGCCGATCATTCATACCAAGGTAACCAATTTAGTGTTATTAAGTTACCAATTTATTTTGAATGTGATACAGTTGGTAGCCAAACATTCATGCAGTTGTTACCAATTCAGTTTTATTGGTTACCAATTAATTAAAAAAAAATTATTATAAATTTTTTTTTATAATGCAGTTGGTAGACAAACCTTAATACAAAGATAACCAATTTAATTTTATTGGGTTACCAATTAATTATAAAAATTTATTATAATTTTTTTTTTATGTAGATCTGATTAGTAATAAACCTTAATACAAATGTAACCAACAAAACTAAAATTGTTACCTTTGAAAGTTTTGGTTACTGCATAATCGACCGAAATTTCTATTTGCTATTCCACAAAACTAAAATAGTTACTTTCAGTATAAATATTTGGATACCAACCGCACTAAAATTTATCTTTTCTCCTTTTAATTTTGGACTAAATCAATCTTCATTCGTCGACAAATATTTGCCAACGGTCATGCGTGGTGTTGAAGCATGGCGTCCATAGTGAAGCGGAGGAAGATGACCGGCGTCCATGGTGAAGCGGAGGAAGATGGTACGTCCATCCATGGTATTGGCGCTGATGAAGGGAGGAAGAAGATGACGTTGCCAAACTTTGAATATTTGAATTTTAATTACTATTATTTTTGAATTTGAATTTATTTTGTTTGTTAGATCTACGATATTTGAATTTGAATTATTAATTATGGTAGTTATTTCTCCTTGATTGTAGGTTTCCTTATTATTATGAATTGAATCCTATACTAATTCCCTAAATTAAGGAATCCTAATTGCACTAATATTGTAAATAAATATAGAAAGTGTATTAATTATTTAAATTTTTTATGAGTGAACTAATAATGTAATTACTTTCTAAATGTTGTATACTTATGTAAAGGACCCTAATTTTTTTACAGATGTATTTTGACTCCTCTCTAAAAATGTTCTGATTCCGTCACCAACTTTTTTTATGGAGAGATCATTAAAAAAAGATCCGTAGAATGAGAAAATCTCAAACTAAGAGAAAAAAATACTCCATAAATTGAAAAAATTCAAATCAAGCGAAATAAAACTCCATAAAATGAGAAAATAAGAACAATTTAACGGAAGAACGTAAGAAAAAATTTGAGAGTGTGGCTTTATTGTAGATAAGAGACTCCCCCGAAAATTTGTATACTTGTGTAGTCGTATTCTCATAATCTTGAATTGGATGAGGGACCAAATTTGAAGACTAGTGTTTGGGATGCATTAATAATTTCATGTCACTCAAGGTTTTCTATTCTTTTTGCTAGGCCTGTCAATGAGTCAAATTTTGACCTTAATTTGATTTGCTCCAGTTTAATTTAGGGAATTGTTAAATTCACAATACTTTTTATTATTTTCACAATAAAAGTGTCGCTGTAGATGTATAACGACAGTGAAAACTGTAGTTATAGGATCTATAGCAACACTTTTATTGTGAACAAAATATTTTTTGTTATGAATTTAACAGTTTACTTAATTTATTGTATCAAAGCTTCATCTCATTTTATCCAATGATCTGCTATATTTGATTTGTTAGATTAATATTTTAAATGGGTGGATCTAATCTTATTTGACTCACTGATCCAAAAAAATAAAAGACTTTGATTTTGTTGTTATCCTAAACTACAAGAGGATTCACCGTACAGTTTCGTTATAATAGAAACAATTTGTTAACAATACAAAGATGTTTAGGTAATACAAATAGAAAGCCAACAACTTAAAATAAACAAAACAAAACCACAAATCAGCCAAGAGAACTACTAATAAAATTCTACTACTACTACTTAAGCTGAATCAAAAATTAAAATTAAAAAGTTAAAGAATTAACGATTAAAAATTTAGTTACAAATTTTTAAAAAATATTATGTCAAAGTATGTTTCTCTAAAAATTACCGAATGAATATAAAAAGTTTTAGAAAGATGATGTGAAATTCTTTCATAACTTGATATAATTTTATGAATAATAATATTGTATAGATTAATATAATTTGATATATATATATATATATATATATATATATAGGATTCCATCACAACAATAGGGTTGTTGGGGAAGAAGAACCCATTTTTACCAAATTGCCTAAGTGTTATAGCGAACATTACTTGTTATTTTTTTTTTTATAAGCATTTATTCGGGTAAAATGAGTTCTTTTAACAATCAGTTTTTGTGAATGGATCTATATATATATATATATATATATATATATATATATATATATATATAAGTTTTAAATGAACCGATTTAGATAATGAATATTTATAAATTAAGAGGATCACGTGGATCATGGAATGAATCATATCATTAATCTATTATTACACTTATAGTCTATATTAGACCCAATCCTTATGGGGCGACAGGGGTAGTGACCAGGCAATTTTTTTTTATTACTCTCAAATAATTTATAAAATTTATTGGAATTTAAATTTTTACAGAATTCAATAATTTGAGTATCATTTGGATACATGTAAAAAATATGATTGTACAGACTGTACAACCTAAATCTTACATGTATCCAAATTACACCTAAATCACTAGATTTTGTAAAAAATTCGATTCCAATAAATTTATAAATTATTTCGAAGGCATTAAAAAAAAATTGTCTGATCATTAGTTCTCTGTCAGCAAAATCCGGTCCCCTAGTATTTTTGAAAGTGGTTAGCATGAAGTTTATTTTTTGGGTGAAGTTAATTGATTAATTCGATAGAGTATTGACACGCAAAAAGATTCTAATCTACGCACACAAGATTATTTTATTAGTAATCGATTAACTTATTAAAAAATAAATTTCGTACTAACCGGATCCGTATCTTTGTATTAGAGCAGAGAATGATTTATTTTGATTTGACCAATTGATGTTGCACCCTGCCCACCTTGTCCTTTTATTCAACAATGCATAATAAATGCAGCAGCAGTTCATTGAAATATTTTCACTAGGATTTCACTTGGTCCACCACCACCACAATTTCTATCTAATTTGTGAGACTTTCGTTCATTATTAAATGATCAAACCAACTTTATGAGACTTCCTTCTACATGAATATTATAAGAAGTTATGATATGTACTGTCATAAATTTGTGTTGATTTATAAATCTGAAATGTATCGATACATAAAATTTAATAAAATTATAAGAAGATTTTATTTATTATATATGTTTTTGAAAAAATTATCAATAATATTTATTTATATAATTAATAATAAAAATATAAATATTCACAATATATCATTTTTCCTATTATATTCCTTCTATTATTAATTATATTCAATCATATGTATTATATATTTTGTAATTATAATTAACACAAATTTGTTGAAAAACATAGACAAATTCTTTTTCTTTTTTTTTAAAAAAAAAGAAGCTCATGGTCCACATTTTAAAATGATCTAATTAGAAAAATTAATAAATTACTTTTCCAAATTAATTAGAATATTATTTGTTAAAAATTCGAAAAGGCAATTTCTAGAGATAATTTAATACATTTTTAAATTCAGATATAAATGCAATTTAAAGTGTATTAAAATTTTAAATTACCTTAACGCTCTGTTTCTGAGTTTTGAACAGAAAAGAAAAGAATAGAAAACTTGAAGTTTTCCTTTGTGTTGTTTCTGAGTTTTTAATAGAAAATAATAGAAAATTTAAAATTGAGGACATGAGTTGTAATTTAAAATTTATTATATTAAAAGTTGAGGATATTATGAGAATTATAAAAATATTACTTATTCAAATTTTTTTACCGTTCAAATCAGACCAATTTTGGACCGAAAACTTTGGCAGAAAAAGTTGCCAAGTTTTCTATCCATTTCTTTTCTTTTCATTTTATTAAAAAACTCAGAAACATAAGAATTGGAAAGAAAACTTAAATTTTTCGCTCATTTTTTTTTTTTTTACATTCATTTTAAAATTGTAAAAGCAGTGTAAAAGCTCTTTTTCGCACAAAAGTGTAGTACTTTTTTTTTGGACAAATCTAGAAACAAGATTACAGAATATTCATTCCATAATTAATATTTAGTACTTGATCTTTAGTCATCAAAATACTATTATTGCATGTTTGTAAGAGGTTATGTATGTAATATATAGGTTATGAAGATGAATAAAAAAGAGAAGAACAAACAGAAGAAGTGGTAGAAGAGAAATATGGGTGTTTAATTTGTGGGAAAAGCATTGAATGCGGTAACTAGGAAGGTACGACTCAGCTCTTTGAGTCAGTCGGTGTCATGCATGTTGAATCTGAACTAGTAAAACACTCTTAAAAACCAACTAACTCTTACTTTTTCAACCTCAGATTTATACATTATAATATGTAAATTGTTAAATTCACAACAGAAAATATTATTTTCACATCAAAAGTGTCGTTATAGATCTTATAGAGACGATTTTCACCGTCACTATACGTCTACAAAGATATTTTTGTTGTGAAAATAACAAAAAATATTGTGAATTTAATAATTCCCTATAATATTAGTAATGGATTGGCCTCTATACATATACTAATAATTGTTCGTACCTAATAAAATCTTTTTTCTCTTCCCGTTTTAACAATCCCACCTTCATTTCCTCTCTTTCTTCCTTCCTCTGCTACCACCCTTTCCCGTCCAAATCAATTAAAATGAATCTGAATCGCTCTTGTACTTTTTTCGTACAAATCAATTAGAATGAATCTGAACCGTCCTTTTATTTTTCCGCCCAAATTCAAAATGGGTTCTATCTTTATTAATATATATATATATATATATATATATATATATATATATTATCAAATGGTAAACTGCAACAAACAATGAAAAAATTACCATATAAAAATTAAAATGATAATAATTTCAAACATAATAACAGATAATCAGGAAAATAGACAATCGTAACAACAAGTAGTAGATATCAGATATACTCTTGAAAAACAATTATATTTTAAAAATATAACAGAATATATAAATTAAAACGGTAGAATATACAGATGTAAACAGTTTTTCGTTACGAACAAAATAGGAACCGACTGTCATTAATTATTCGAATACATAAATCTAACAAGCATGTAGCCAAACAAAGCCTAAAGATTCATAGATTTCACTTAATGGGGTTTGAATATTAAATATGAAAAGGTATTTTAGGACGTACATAGGTCCATGTGATCGACCTCAAACTGTCACATATCTCATGTTTGTTGCTCCTATATATGCTCATTTCTTTCTTTTTATGTGATCATCAAATAATGGAGTATTAGACAAGAGGCCAACTTTAAATTGCAGCATCCCGTATATCTAGCTAGATAAACAGTTAGTCCCCTTCTCTTCTTTAATTTATTTCAACGCCTTAATTGTGGAGAGATATTCAAAGAATTTTGTATATATATATATATATATAGGAGCCGGATTCTGTCCGGACTCCCGGAAAGGTTTAAAATTCGGTTCTTTTTTTTTTTGTTTTTTTTTAAAACACATAAAAAAAAATTAAAAAAAATTATAGAATTGAATTTTTTATAATGTCACTGATGTTTTAGGTGTGATTTGGAGTGCATAATACATGACGTATATATAAATGCATGCATGTATCACCCATTTTTGGTATGGGTATTCAAAACACGTCCAAAACATCAGATATGAAAAAATTTCGAGCCCATAAAATATTAAATATTTTTTTAGTTATTTTTTAAAAAAAGCAAAAAAAAAAAAAATTTGGTTAGATTTTTGATCGGTCAGGGACACGATCGATGTTGTTATATATATATATATATATATATAGAAATGATCAAGTAAAGGGATCCTTTACTTTCTTAAAATGAGGACTTTTTTGTGTTTTTTGTTTTTTTAAAACAACTAAAAAAAGTTTAATATTTATGGGCGAAATTTTTCCATAATATAATATTTTAGGCGTAATTTGGATACCTATACCAAAAAATATATATACAGTTTACATGCATCGTATATACCTATTTTATTATCGTATCCAAATCACATCCAAAACATCGTATTATATAAAAATTTGGCCCATAAAATATTAAACTTTTTTTTAGTTATTTTAAAAAAAAGCAAAAAAAAGCAAAAAAAAAAGTCCTCATTTAAAAAAGTAAGGATCCCTTACGAGATCAGATATATATATATATATATATATATATATATATATATATATATATATAGGATTTCATCACAAAGAGGTCATTGTTGAGAGAAGAACCCCTTTTACCAAGCCCGCTACACTCTGCACTGTACTTTTAGACAATTTTTTTTTTTTATAAGTACATTCTGAGGTTGTACTAAAGAAAAGAGGTTAAACAACCAACAAGGTTGTCGAATTGATATTCTATATATATATATATATATATATATATATATATATATATATATATATATATATATATACTGAAAATGATCTTAAGCTCACCTTATTGAGTTCACCCCGAGATTGAAAGGTGAAAAAAAAAAAAATGTAAAACCGAATAAAGCAAAGTGAATCGAATTTTTTAACCGATTTTTTTAGGTTATTTTTTGTATTTCGGTTATACCGCTTTTATTTTACGATTTTTGGATTCGGGTTTGATTTTAAAATTTATCTTTGTTGATTAGCTAAGAATAATAGAACTAGTTATAAAAAAAATTAAGCCTTAAAAAGCGTTTAGTCTTGAGGATCTTATCTTTGAGTCAAAGGTAATCTTTCCCACTCTTTAGTCTTCAAGATCCGATCTCTTACTCTCATGACTCATCATATTATCTCCTCATCTCCTACATATCCGATGACATCTCAAGATCTCCCCATCTCCTACGGTCCACCCAACCGGTGTCTCAAAGATCTCACTCGGATCTCAAATTTTCTCTACTCTTACCTCTTTCAAGTTCGCCTAAAATTCAAAATCTAAAATCTCTCACTCTTACCCCCAAATCACGAGTCGCGACTCTGCTGACCTCATGACCCTCACCTTCCGCTTGACCTCTCGCCTCTCTGGCCGCTACTTACACGCTTCTTCTTCATCTTCACCTTCTTCTATATATATATATATATATATATATATATATATATATATATATATATGATGTGTGAGAGTATTTGTTTTCTTGATCCTCCTTATGTGCTTAATTAGAGTGATCAATTGATTATTGTAATTTGTGTTTTGGGTAGTTGTTGTTTTCCGTTTTATCCCCAGTCCCATAGAGTAAACTTTATATAATTGTTCATTATTTTTCTGGTACTATGCTTCATTCAAATATTATTTGAATATCCAAAATGAATCTGTATTGGGAGGTCTGTTTTGGCTATTTCTTTGGATATATACAATGCAACTCTATAGAAGAAACATAATTGTAACATTTCGATTTTTAAATAATAACCAAGAATAGTAAATTTGGTTATTAATTCAAATAATTCGGTTATCTCTTAATTCTAGGTTAGTAGTTGGATATCAAATGTGAGTTAATTTCGATTTTCGGTTATAGCAAGAATAAACTATTCTTGGATTCGATTATAACAAGAATATCATTTCACCCGAGATCATCCACGCTTTTGTTTAAACAACTAATAAAATGTATAATAATTTTTGAATTGAAAGTTTTTTAAAAAAAAGTATTTTTGGTGTGATTTTAGTATATATAAAAAAGCAGGTGTTATGCGATGCACAACACTATTTTGTTATATGTACCAAATCACACCCAAAACACTTTTTTAAAAAAAAACTTTCAATTCCAAAAATTATTATATATTTTTATTAGTTATATTTTTTATAAAAAAATGCGGGGTGAGCTCAAGGTGAGCTTCAATAAAGGTGAGCCTAAAGAAAAGATGATATATATATATATATATATATATATATATATATATATATATGGGGAATATGGAGGGTAGTAGTGTAACTTTTAAAAAGATACACGGTCTACGATCGTAAAGTGATTTCACTCTACGATCGTAGAAATGATTTTCACTCTACGATCGTAGAGTAGTCCACGATCATAGAGTGAATTCACAAATCGTAGAGTGATTACTCTACAATCGTATATATATATTGTTAATGCCAAGATCTTCTCCAACGTCCCAATCACGTAAGACGCTCGATCCCCGCAGACAAAACACGATAAACACCACAAGCTTCGATTGATTTGACCACGGGATAGCTCAAAGCGTGAGAGTCAATATACGTGTTCACAAGGTTAACAATGGAGGATGTAATGTCTAGTGTATTTTGAATGATAATAATCCTCGGTGGTGTGTATATGTGAATATGAATGAGAATATGTATGAGAACGTACCTGTTTGTGAAGACTTAGTTGATAGGTTATACTCTCTTTTGGGTTCTGTACCACCCACTACTTCGACACTACCCGTGATCGATGGGTCCCTGCCACCGCTGCAATCTCTACTCACTACCTTTGGTCATCTTTGTTTGTGCCGTACGTGGCTATAATCCCATCCACATTAATGCATGGTAGGTGTCTTAGTCGGTATCATGCTTTTTCATCATCACAAGTCAAAGTAATAGATATTAAATGATCTAATGGGTTAGTCCAATGAACCGACTCGGTCTTATAGGGTTAAATAGAAGTAATATGGTGACTAGGCCCAGTGAATTTCAAGGTTCAATAATGATGGCCCAATAGATTAATTAAACAAGTGAGCCCAACTTACTCGACCCAAAGAGGGGAAATATCATGACCCAACATTGCCCCCTAGTTTTTTGTTGAACAGAATGTTTAATAGAAAACTATAAATGGTCCATGATATTAGAATTTACTAAAGGCCCATAATGAGAAGTAATTGAGACATACCCAATTTGGTCCATAAGATGAGACAGGAATGGTCGAATGTACAGAGTAAAAGACCCAAATCAATAAAGGATTGAAATTGAACAAGACGGTCAAAAAATTAGAAATCCAACCGAGAAGCCCAATCTGATAAAATGTCTAAGAATTGATCTGAACGCTTCCCATTCAAATTCTCATCATTACTAAAATTTAATGTGCCATATACGTTCAGAATCTCGTGGTAAATCACAAGATAAAAGGTGAACTTTACCAATTTTGACGGTTTTACCTGCCAATTTGAACTTTGAACCTTTGAGCTTTCTTCTCCTTCCCAGAACTTCCTTCTCTGTTCTACAAAATCTCAACAATGGTGACTGTGAACTCTAACCAAAATTCTCCCCTTCGCTTGACTCCCGTTAGCACCGTTTCCCCCAATCTAAACCCTAACCAAGAGGGTTCGAGTTTAAATCCCCAATCCACCGCAACCATGGGGAAGAATCCGCCCCTGATCCCTTCTCTGCCACCTTCCGACTTCTTCAAGGATGGGGAACAATTTCCTCATACCAATACCCCTTCCACTGTTACGAAATCTGAGATACGTATCCTCCGGACTCGCTATCAGATTCCAGATATGTACGCTATAAGGACTCCCGCTTCTGAAGAACGCATGTACCATCGACCGGATGGTTGGGTCGCTATGCCAGTTACTTTCCTTGAAAAGGGGATTCGTCTACCCCTCCATGCCTTCATCGTTACCCTCCTAGGATTCATAGGAGTGGGTTTCTCTCAGTTGGTGCCTAATTCCTACATCCACATTCTGGCATTCATTGTCTTCTGCCACGAATTAGGGATTCCTCCCTCTGTCGACATCTTCTTCACCCTCTTTTCAGCCGGTAGGTCCCGAGAACGAGGTTTCAAAATGTTGAGCAAATAGTCTCCTCGACCCAACACCAGATTTGAGAAGAGATCCCTGATGGATACCCCTTCAAGCAACAAGGGTTGGCACGAAAAATGGTTTTTTGTTACGGGACCCGAAATCTCTTCTCTTCCAGATTGGACTATCTCCGATCGGATCTCTCACGACTTTGGAGATATCCTCAAGAGCGTGTGAAGGAAATGGTAGATTTTTGAAGAAGATTCCTCGAAGGAATGGAGTTTTAGACTTCGACTAAGCAAGCTTTGGTTATATGACCATAAATATAAGTTTCTAACAACTTTGTAACACCGTTTTTTGAGATATTTAAGTGATATGGGTTCTGATACATGGTTATTTGCAATGCCTCTGATTAAACCAACTTCTTCGGAAGTAAAAGAATTGGAAGACTTTTTGGCAGGGAAGATTACGGATGCAAGTGAAGAGCCTCCGACTGAAGAATCTTCCTAAGCTGATCCCCCCGTCACCGATCCACCAACTGTTTCTCCTCAGAATGACGAACCACAAATTGATGAACCAATCATTCTCGAAGAATCTCTCAGACCTCGTCGAAGGAAGAGAGCCGCCAAGAAATCCAAATCCACCCAGCCGGAAACAAATCCTGAAAGTGATCCGGAAACTATTCCCGAAGCAATTCCACAAGCAACCCCTTCATCCAACCCTAGCTCTGCACCTTCCGAATCTGCCCCAATTAAGAGAAGCCTACTTGATATACCTCTCCATGATCGGGTGAAGGTTCTCCGTGCTAAAAAGATAAGGACAAAGATTACCCTTTGATCGCTAGATGAGCTCGAAGTTCCATCGTCTTCTACCGACATTCCCCAATAGTCCCAACTGAAATTCAAGTGCCTGATGATGAACTGGTCGGATATGTCCCCATCGTCTTCGGCTGACATTCCCCCAATAGTCCCAACTGAAATTCAAGTGTTCGATGATGAATCGGTGGATGTCGCTTCCCATTGACCTCCGAACCAAAGATCGCTCCAATCGCCAACGAACTTGCGCGTAAGGTATAAATATAAGGTCTCTCAACAAGGTGAAGCTTCATCAATAAAGGAGCCAAAGATAGATATGTCTTTATGCCCTGAAAGGCGTCTTCGCATTCGGCAGTCCACTGGAACGTCTTTGCATTCTTTGGTCCTTTTAGTGTATCAAAGAAAGAAAGGCACCTCTCTACAGACTTCGACATAAACCTCCTCAGAGCTGCAATCCTGCCAGTCAGACGTTGGACGTCTTTGAACGATTGAGGAGTCTTCATGTCAAGAATGGCCTGGATCTTCTATGGATTGGCTTCAATGCCCCTCTGACTGACCAGATATCCCAGAAACTTCCCTGCACCGAGCTCGAAGGTGCATTTGGCCGGATTGAGCCTCAGCTGATGATGACGATACTGGAAGCACTCCTCCGGATCGTCCAAATGTTTTCGAACTCGCATGCTCTTCACGATCATGTCATCTACATAGACCTCCATGTTTCTCCCTAGTTGCCTGTTGAAGATAAAGTTCATCATTCTACGGTAAGAGGCTCAAAGCATTTATAAGGCCAAAGGTCATCTTCAGAAGGCGACACCGAACGATTGTGTAATAAATGCTGTCTTTGGGACGTCTTTCTTGCACATGGATATTTGGTGATAACCGAAAAAGCATCCATAAAAAGCTTAGTAATGCATACCGAAGTGGCATCGATGAAATTTGGTCAATATGGGGTAAAGGATAAAAGTCTTTCTGACAGCTTTTTATTCAGACGGTAGTTGATGCAAACTCGCCATTTTCCATTCTCGCTTTCGCACCAACACCACATTCGCCATCCACTCGGGTAATCAATTTCATAGATGAAGTCAGCAGCTAATAGCTTTGCAATCTCTTCATCAATGATCTTCTGTCGATCTGGTGCAAAAATCCGCCTTTTCTGCTGAACTGGCTTCTTTGAAGGATCTACATCTAGTCATGCTCACTATTTTTTGGTGACTCGTGCATATCCTGTGGTTCCCATGCAAAATGTCCGTGATAACAAATGAAGGAGCTCCATGAGGTTTGTCCAAGAGGTTCCGCGCACCGAACCAATCTTTACCGCCTTCTCCGGCTTTCCAAGGACTAGCTCGATCTCTTCTATTTCTCCCCGCAGAATTACCAAGGCTCCCGAGCCTGCTTTTCGGTGAAGGGCTCGATCTCAATTGCCATGGTTTGTTTCGCGTTTTGTCGACCCCACCCGGAAGAAATAACCGCATTTCTATAACATCATCTGCTAGATCTAAGTCTCCGCCACTTCTCCGACTCCACGTGCGGGGAACTTGATTTTGAAGTGAGGGATGGAAGTCACCGCTTGAGAGCTGTCATGTAGGCCTTCCCAATATGGCGTTGTGTTTAATCTACATGCACAACATAAAATTTACACATTATTTCTACCTGCCGAGGAGCCGTGCCGAAGATTACTGGGAGCTCGATAGTGCCTGTAACTTTGACCGGATCGTTGCTAAAGCCATATAAAGGAGCCTCCTGTCCGACCTCCATCTTCCGCCCATCAAGATGCATCCTCTGATAAGCATGGGCATATAAGATGTCTACAGAAGACCCGTTGTCTATCATCATGCGCTTCACATCTACTAAACCCACCTGCGATGTGATCACCAACGCCCCCTCATGCGGGTCGATAGGCTCGGAAGGATAATCTGCATCGATGAAAGAAATAATAGTCCCTGGAAAAGGTTTGTTGGCCTTTGGGGGAGCACCTGCCACGGACATGACCGAATCCAGGTATCCTCTCCTCTTCTTCCCTACCAACTTTCCTCCTCGCATTCACCGGTTATTACATCAACGACGCGTGCCTTGGCGGTGGTAATCGAATACTTTGAGTGGGTAGGACCGTAAAACAATGCCTAAATAAAGACGATCGATTATTTTGTCGACCTTGTTGGTCCCTCCTACCACGCACGTCTTGAACCATAAACCATTTTGAATCTTCCTCTCTACGAAATCTTTCAAATTGCAACATTCATTAGTATCGTGACCAATGCTTGATGATAGCCACAATATTTTGGGTATTGCCACCTTACGGCTTGATGTGGTCACGAGGTGGCTCATAGAATGGCCGGGTTCTCGATCCGGTCCAAGATCACCGACCTATCCATGTTCATCTTGGTGTAAACCTTATTCACCTTCGAAGGGGACGCAGTGGTCGACTACTCCTCTCGCCGCCATGAGTTATCGAACTTCTTGAACCGCCTTTCCGCCGATCATTATATCCTCCCCCTTTCTCCGATCGCCTCTCCGCCTTAGGGTCATCTCGCATCCTTTAACCGGTAGAAGAAAGACGCGTTTGTGCTATTCATAGCCTCCTCTACAACAATATATCTTTCTGCTTTGTCAAAAGCTTCTGCCAGACTCTTCGGATGGTTGAACATCAATTTCTTCACCAACTTCTCGGACTTTACCAGATCTAGCCCATTCTAAAACCAACCTACGGCCTGGAGATCATTGAGGTCCGACACCTGACCAATTGCTTCTCTGAACCTCTTCACATATTGACCCAAGGACTCGTGGTGAACTGTCGGACCTGTGCTAATGAACCAGTAGGCTTCCCTCTCCTTCGGTTTCTCCCAAAGCGGGCATGGAACTTATCACAAAGCTTCGGTCAAGAGGAAATTGAATCGTGCAAAAGTTCCCATCCACTGCCTCACATCTTTCCTCAATGTCGTAACAAATGTGTGGCATTTGGCAGCATCAGTGAAATCATAATAATCCATGAGCCGGTCGAACGCCTGGCTATGGTCGTAAGAGTCCCCGGACCCATCGTAACTCTCCATACGAGGCAACTTCTTGGTGACATCCGCCTTTCTCCTTGAGAATATCCGAGGAAAAAGGGATGCCTTCTTTCCGAGTGTCCTTCACTTGTTGAACCTCACCAACCGCCGGAGCTCTTTCAACTCCTTTACTAAAAATCAACATCTTTGGGTCACGCGAGGAGACCTCTTTCTCCGAACGACATTACGCCTCCGAGTGGATCGATCTCTTCCCGCCGATCCCATTGCCCTTGTGGGGCTTAGGATCTACTTGGCGTCATAATTCTATCCTCATGATGAGAATATTCACGCCGATGCTCTCTTCTTCGGTTTCGCACGATCTCCTCGACACGCTTCTTCGCGTGCGTCGTTGTCTCGATGTCGAGAACCAACGACCACCATGCTTCTTCGAGGCCACGGAGTTCGCTTCCTCGATCTCCTCCTACCATGAGAACGATCCTGAGACACATGTATAGAATGCTCGGCTCTTTACCCTCTCGCCAGTGGCATGTCCTTATGCTTACTCCGCCTTTCAAACTGAACATGGATAGATGCTTCGTCCCTTAACTCCGCCACCCGAAGCATCTGTTCGGCTATATCTTCTCTCTGCTTTAACAGAACCTCTAAGGCTTTATCTCCGCGCCGTCGCCATCCTTGCCAACTTGGCGACTTTGTCCTCTCGACCACTTCTTGCGATGAGTCTTGGTTCGGTGAGCCTTTCCGCCGACCGACCATGATCACGCTCCTTATCCGCATCGAAAACCAACCTCCGTCTGGCCCCACCATGGATCTTCGGACGGAGATCTCCTGAATTATGCTTAGAGGCTGTGCTCTCGTGAGCACTTTTAGAAGGACCCAGGCGATCCTTTATCGAAATACGAGGCAGTGACGAGCTAACAGCCATCGCCTGCCCTTCTGGTGTACCATCTCTACTCCTCACCATCTTCCGAAGTAGATTAAATGAATGTGATTGAAAATTTCAATGACACTAGAACTCAGCCCTCCTTCTAGCGCCAATGTTAACGCCAAGATCTTCTCCAACGTCTCAATCACGTAAGATGCCCTGATCCTGCACAGTAAACACGATAAACACCACAATCTTGACGCACGGATCACGGGGATACCAAAGCGAGAGTCAATATACGTGTTCACAAGGTTAACAATGGAGGATGTAATGTCTAGTGTATTAAGAATGATAATAATCCTCAGTGGTGTGTATATGTGAATATGAATGAGAATGTGTATGAGAACGTACCTGTTTGTGAAGACTTAGTTGATAGGTTATACTTCTCTTTGCTTGGCCATCGTGCCACCCACTACTTCGACCACACAAATTTCGTGATCTCGATGGATCCTGCCATCACTGCCATCTACTCACTACCTTTGGTCATTGTTTATGCTGCCGTGCATTATAATCCCATCCACATTAATGCATGGCGGATGTCTTAGTCGGTTCACATGCTTTTTCATCATTACAAGTCAAAGTAATAGATATTAAATGATCTAATGGATTAGTTCAATGAACCGACCCGATCTTATAGGGTTAAATAGAAGTAATATGGTGACTAGGCCCAGTAACTTTCAAGGTTCAATAATGATGGCCCAATAGATTAATTAAACAAGTGAGTTTTCAACTTATTCTGGGCCGAAAGAGGAAATATATCATAACTTGACATATATATATATATATATATATATATATATATATATATATATATATTGAAAACTTGTGAGTATAGTTTCATTAATTTTATAGCAATATATATCTTGAAAACTTACGACTTACTGAGTATAGTTTGATTATAATTTTGAGGCAAGATATATTATTTTTAAAGCACAAACTCAAATAACAAGAATTAATTGAACTTAATTAGGTCTCAAGATTTTAAGGAGAGAATAATTATGATATTCGTTGTGTGTTTGCTCCAATAATTTATTCAGATATTGTTTCTAGTACTTATTGAGATTTATGGTAATATGCAATAAGAGATAAGGTTCAACTAATTAGACATTACAGTAATTGAAAACTTATTGAGATACTTAAAGTTTTAGTGACTGATTGTAATGATCATGCGGTCAAATGTACTATATATAGTCTCCAACAAGTTTTCAAATAATGGTGCTTTAGTTTTCATTATATAGTAATTTCATTTGATTTTAAATGAAATTTAGTGGATCAATCTATATATCACAAGGTCGGTAGGAGAATATTTATTATTTCACAAGGTTGGTGGGAGAAAATATATTATTTGTTTGACATAAAGGACTTTAGTGATTTATATATCTTTTTGTCATTGGCATTCATATAGATATTATGTAACATCCTCTTTTTAAAATAGAAAGAGATATTATGTACAAAATATAATAAAATTACAAAACAAATAAAAAGCTCTATGTCACAAGAAGAGTATCCCTAATATCTGATAAAACCCACAAGTCAAACCAGCTCAAATCATATTTTAAAATATTTATTACAACTCCAAATAAACTAATGTATCACAACCTAAATAAAATATCTAAACTATTTGGATAAAAGGAAGCTCTCATTACACTTACCCATGATCCCCCTGAAGTTGGTCAAACAAGTTATCAATACTGATTCTTGATGGTAACTCCATGTAGTCTATATATGCACAACCTTATAGACACATCTTTCTTCTTTACAAATTAAAACGGAGCACCCCACAGCGAAACACTCTGTCAAATCACACCACGATCTAACAATTCTTGCAACTACTTTTTCAACTCATGCAACTCCAACGGTGCAATCCTATACAGCGCCTTAGAGATCAGATGTGCATCAGGAATAAACTCCATAGTAAACTAAACTTCCCGTTGTTGTGGCGATCCTGATGATAAGTGGTTTTATACCTACGAATCTGGTATTTTTAAGCTTTAATTATTGTTATTTTTGGGTATTTTTAGTATCTTTTTATTAGTTTTTATGTTTATTTTTTGTAGGATGGAACTGAAGGGTCAAATTGGTCATCTGGAAGAAGAAAATGAGTAAAAATTAATAAAATTAGAGTTGAGTGGCATTTTTATAAATATGTGGTATGTGCCTAGCGCCTAGTGCGCTTGAATTACACTAGACCTAGCACCTAGTGCGCTAGGCTACGCCCAAAGGAGGTTTGTTTTGCTGCAAGTTAGATTTGGAAGCCAAATAGAAATTTGGAAGAGTGGTTGGACCAATACATATAGGAGAATACTTCAGAAAAGTCGCATCAATCAAATTATCAAGGATTTTATCAAGAGATTTGCAGAGAGAACAACAAGGGAAACACGAAGGATATTGCAGAGGCTAAAGATCAAGTGGAGGATTAAGAGCAATTTGATAAGTTTTTTCTAATCTTTTCTCTAATTCTTAATCTTTGTAATTATCTGAGATGTTTGGATTATATTTTCCTTTATCATTATGAACTAAAATTTTTAATTAAGATTGCAACGGAACTTGGTATGTAGTTTAATTTGATCCTTCTCATTGAATGAAAGTTGGGTTTTTATTGAATCGTTTATTATATCTTGCATTTATTGATTAATTATTTGGCCAACAATTACTGTGATAATCTATATAAAATTTGAAGATGGAATATAGATTTAGATCGTGATATAATAACATCTGTTCATTTAATCTAATTAGGGTTAATATGATTAGCATGTAGGATGGGAATATACTTACGTGCCTTTTGTATCCATTGAAAAAATTTGTGCATAAAACCCTAATTAACTTGATTCACATAGAAATATAATGAGTTGATTAACTAGGATGTTCGTCATAATTTTGATTCGTAGAGAACGGATTTAGGAGGATTTGTTCACGTGTCTTTCGGAAGAAGTGCGTGATTTCTATAAAGCATTCTTGGATAACAATTCGTATTAATTAACTGAATTAAATAGAAAGCAATTTGATTTAAATGAAATACCAAGGGAAGTTATAATCTTAACCTATTAAATCTGCAGTTACTCTTGTGAAATTCTGATCTTAATAATTAGTTTTGCTAATTTTAATTTTCATATCCCAAACGTTATTTCATAGTTTAAAATATGATTAATTGAATTGAAATTGGTAATTGATAAATATTAGCATATTTCCTCGTGGGAACGATATTTTTCTTATCATTGTATTACTTGTTGACCACGTATACTTGCGTGTATTTATTGATTGTGAAATCAATCAACACCTGACAATTTCTCAGGAAACACATCGGAAAAGTCACGAACAACTGGAACATCCTTAGTACAAGACTCACCCATAGAGGTATCCTTCATAAATGCCAAGTACCCCTCACAACCCTTTGCCACCAACTTCCCAGCCTTCAAAGCTGAAATCAATTTCACCACCTTACTCGGTCGTGAACCCTAAAATACGAACTCCGGAGACTTCACATTTCCAAATATAACTTTCTTCACCTGAAAATCAATATTGGCCTAGTTCTGTATCCAACCAGTCCATCCAAGAATAACATCAAAATCGTGCATACTCATTGGAAGAAGATTAGCCCCACGAACCTTACCTCTAAAACTGATCGGACATTCTCAATCGATACAAATCATAAATAACTACATAAGTCCCCATCGGGGTACAATATACATAACATAATCTAAAGATTGAGATGGCACATTAAGGTGCCGAACAAAAGACTGAGCAACAAATAAATGAGTAGAACTCGTATCAAATAAAACAGAAGCCTCATAACTGCCAACTAAAAGAGTACCAGAATCAGTACCTGGTGCACCTGTCGCCTGGTTATATGTCAAGGAAAACACCCGGCCACCCTGACTGTGACGCCCCCAAAACAGGTATACATCACCCATCTTGGGTCGTCAGATACATGGTACATAATACAAATATAACTTAATTATACAACAGTCGTGTAAAATACGACAAAATATAATCTAAGAGTTTTTAATAAGAATATTGTCATCTAGACAATATACAAACTCAATGGAGTCCTTATTACATTTATTATTACACTATTTCACAGAATAGTGAGGACTACCAATGCACCATCTAGGACCATCACTCTGTTCCCCGACTAGTCCCCCGCCACGCTCTCATTTCGAAAAAGAACAATGAAAGTAAAAGGGTGAGCTCAACTAGCCAAAGAAGAAATATTATGACTAAGATAATGCGTAATAAAATATCGTTAGCCTTCAATGTTGTTAAATCGATACAATATAACAAACATCAAGTTTAATCATAATGAACAAGCAAATCATTAGAAGAGTCAAGTAGAGAATAAAATCTACTATCTTCTATGATTTAAAAGATTTATCATCAATTTTTTCGCTGAGACTCAGCTTAATAAATAATCCACATTATCGAATCACCCATGCATTACGGCCAATGATATTCGTTAATATCACATTTATGAATTATCAATGCACTACGGGCCAAGGATATTCATTATTATCACATCTATGAATTAATATTTCATTGCTGAGACTCAGCTCAATAATTAATCCACATCATCGAATCATTCTCGCACTATGTGCCAAGGATATTTTTAGTATCACGACCACTTAATTATCCATGCACTACTACGCCAAAGATAATCGTATTTTCATCAACTATCCCGATCGTGCCATAAAACAATTCATCTTTTCACCCTTCAATCAAGAGAATCCATAGCCATAATCATACCAAAAATTGTCCATCAATGCACTACGGGCCAATGAGGACTTTTTCATTAAGTATCACAACCACAAATTATCCATCACTACGGGCCAAAGATAATCGTGTTTTTATCAACGGTCCTGATCATGCTATAAAATAATTCATCTTTGCACCCTTGGCCGAAGAGAATCCATAGCCATAATCATACCAAAAATTATCCATCAATGCACTACGGGCCAATGAGGACTTTTTCACATCATTTATAATATTATGGTCACGATTATACCGAATAATCCCTGGTCATAATCATAACAAGTCCATCTATGCACTACAGGCCACAAATGACTTTCAACATAATATAAATATGAGGATAATGACAATATTATAAGCATTAATCAAACTAAATCAAGGATAAATATTAAAAACTTTAAATTTATCCAGACATTATCAATCACTTAATAAAATCATAATCTAATACTGTTAATACTATAACAATATTTTAATCACTTCTTAAACTTATAAATAATTACGTTTAATTGTTTACACTTTTCCAAATAATGCATTTAATCATTCAAAAATGTCATACTCATAAGATTTCATCACCGATAATCAAATTACTCATCAAAAATCAGCATATACCTTATATAGGATTTCCAAGCCATAAAATCCTATTTACCAATTCTTCAACTCCACATAACATATTTAACTCATATGTTCGTAGCTAAACTATTTTCATGAAAAATACCAAATCAGTCCCAAAAATTATTCTTTTCTGGGATTTAGCATAATATAGTCCCATATTGAACATATATTTTTCTTAAAATTTTTAAAATTCATTTACTATTTTTCAAAAATCAATTTCTAATTAATTCTTTAAGAAATTAGCTACCTCAAGTTTAACTCCAAAAATTCCCAAATCTTGGCAGGATCTTACACATGTTAATGTGAGCTTCTAGTTTAAATTCCATGGTCATCGGAGTTATAGAACTCCGGTTATAACATTTTCCGTTGAAAAATCTAAATATTAAAATGGTCATAACTTGCTCATTTTAAGTCGGAATGAGCTCATTTTTGGACAGTAGGTACTTTATACCATATATTTTCATGTCCCAAAAGGCCGGAATTTTTTTCACAATTTAAGTGGCCGAAAATGCCCTTTTAAAATTTTGGACAGTAGCCTTTTTGGAAATTTCATTTTTTGACTCCTTTGCTAAAATCCATCAACACGAAAATCTACAACAATTTTTCCAGTGATTCCACTTTGATAAGTTAGGAAACTAATTGATCTAACTCTAGAACTTGACCACACTCAAAAATTCAAAATATAATAGGAGATATGGTCAATTGAATTTTATATTCCATTTTCACCAAAATCTGATTTTTCAACCCTTTATGATTTCTAATAAACTTTCATGTTTTCACATAATAACCAACATAACTCATCATAACACTTACTAATACTCATCATAACCCATGATTTTCATCGGTCCAAATTTTTTATTATGACTCTCATCATAATCAACATAAAATGATCATTTCCACAATTTAATAAGGAATGAAATACAAAGGATCATTCACCACTTACGTGTGGTAATCCACATGACAAAAGTTATTCCAACGTAATAATAAAGAATGGAATAATGAAGGATTCACCATACATGCGATAGAGACCGCAAAGACAAAGTTATTCCCAACATAATAATAAAGACGGAACCAATTAGGTGTAAAACGCATGCATGTGATATTCAGCGAGTAATAATAAAGACGGAACCAGTCCCCCAGAAACGCATGTAGAGATGATATTCAAATGTAATAATAAAGAATGGAATAACAATGAAATCACCATGCAGCGATATAGATCGCATGCAAAAGTTATTCCAATGAATAATTAATGGAACTAAGTCAAAGCGCGAATACATGACCGGCTGAGGATATTCCGGCTGTAATAATAAAGAATGGAATAATGAAGAATTTCACCATCTATAGGGTAGCTCAAGATATACAAAAGTTATTCCAATGTAATAATAAAGAATGGAATAACATAAGTTCTCTTCATGGATAAGAAAGAAATAATACTCCCTATCTTAGAAAGAAACTGAATACTGGAGTAGAGAGGTAGCAGACTTCTCTTCTTTTTTCTCTCTATAATTTATCTCTATAATAATGACTCTAAAGTTTTAGTGAATTGGTGAGAAATGAAGGAAGAATGAGCTTCTATTTATAGAAAAATATAGTTTCGATAATTGTACGTTTTGGGGCTCGAAATATTACAGTATAATACATTCCTCTTTTTCTACATTTTTAATTTAGTCCTACAAGTATTATCAAACTTGCACCACCTCCCCTAATAGTAAATAATATGAATCAATAGTAAATCATGTGACTTAATAGTTCTAATCATGTGATAAAAACAATTACAATATAGTACCTCCATCTATACCTCCATTTTTAACTTAGTCATGCAAGTATTATCAATCTTGCACCATCACCCCTAATAGTATAAGAATGTGAATCAATAGTACACACATGTGAATAAATTGTTATAAGCATGTGAAATAATAGCAATTAATTGCTCATTTATCCGATTAATTACCCGATTGGTCAATATAACCTCTAGACATCAATTATTATCGAAATAATTGTCGATTTCCAATAACACTAATAATCCCAACACAATGGAACTATCAATTTCATCTTTAATCAACACAACTTATTCATCATTAATATTATAACTCACAATATTTTATAACAACTTGCATACTTTACAAAATTTTCACATAACACCCTTAACTTTAAACTGTTATCAACTTAACCATTTACGAAATAAAATAATAATTATAAGAAAATTGAATACTTTTATTTCATAAAATTCGGGGTCTTACACTGACGCTAACCTTCATTACTATCATTATCACCTCCTCCACCATTACCACGTGTCCCGATATAATCTCTAGCAATATGACCCATCTACCCACACAAGAAGCATGCACCAGTAACTCTATAGAACTGTTTCCCAAGATGATTAGCCCCACAAGTAGCACAAGGAGATATCAGAGTAAGATTTGGGTTACCCCCCACCAACTGATACCGAATAATTACCCTGATTCTGCCCTTGTTGACGATTCAGCCACTGCTGACAATTTTAACCTTGCCAAGGTAGTTGAAGTTGACAATTTCGCCCCTGCTGAAATCCTTATTCTGATTCTGGTCACGCCATTACCCCTGCAGGCCACCACAGTTCCTGTTCCATTGATCATCATGATTTCTCTCATGTTGACCCGAAGCCTGACCCTGCTGGTCATCTCTGTCCCTCTTTTGACTCTTCCGATTTAGAAGACTGAAAATTCTATCGCTCCATCTCAATATTTTTGGTTGCATTAACCATAACTGGCACATCTGTAAACTTGTTGTTAATGAAATTTTGGCAATACTTATAAATTATAATGAATTCCCCACTTGAACTTCTCTGTTTATTCCGCTACAGTCCCTGCAAAGGTTCCCGCAAAGTTTGCCAACCTGGTGAACCTCGTCATGAAATTAATGTTGGACTCATTATTTTTATGTCGAATTGACAAATACTCTCTAACATGTGCCTTTTTATCAGTAGATAGGAAATACTGCTAATAAAAAAACCTCATAAAACTCTGCTCAGCTAAGTGCCTTAGCATATCCATCACCTTTTGTTTTTTTCATCGTCTTCCACCACCTCTGTGCATCCCCCTCTAACTTATAAGCTGCAAGCAACACTATCTGATTATCCGAGCACCCCAACACATCAAAGATCTTCTCCAAATAGGCAATCCAATTCTCTACATCAATTGGAGTTGGAGTTGAACTAAATGATTGTGGTTTCTGCTTCTGAAATATCTCCAACCATACATACATCAAAACCATCAGCTGATAAATAACATTTACATTCCTTTCCTCACTATTTGAGCGTGGACCATTATTTTTCGGGTTCTCCTGTTCAAGAATTTTTGGCAAATGTTGCATTGTCTGTACAACCTGTGCCACCAATTACGGTAAAGCTTGATTCACCGCCTAATTCACCAAGGAAGCCAATTAAGCATTAATTTGATCCTTTCCTCATTATTAAATGTTTTTAGCGAAAACTGGGCGTATAAAAGGTTTTGGAAAGGATGAGGACAAATACAAGTTGAATTCTAAAGAAGATATGGATTCTATCTGTAATAGAGAAGTTTATTGTAAATAATTATTATGTTAATTATCATGTTTCAAAGATTTAAAGGTTTTAAAAACTTGGGTATGTAATAATAAGATTGTAATAGCTAGTACTTACTTTTCTATTAGTATGAATGCATAAATATGAATGTTTATATTTAGTAATGTGGAGCACCATATCCGGAGTCTAAAGGTACTCAGATTTTAGGACGTGACACTTAACCTGCTAGAACATATGAAGCCTATTGTCATCCTAACCTTGGAATTCCATACTCTAAAAACGCAATAGCCAATTTTATACGAAAAACAAATAAAAGAAAAGAGAACGACACCTGCTTTTGTATCTTTATCTTCTACAAGTATAATCTGATTTCTCTTTTTTTTGCCCTACCTCTGTTCCGCTCGTCTCCTTAATCAGTTTGTATAAGATATATTATCAGGAAGATTAGGTTTTAGTTATCTATTATTAATTAATATATCTTATTAATTCTCCAAATTTATCAAGATTTATTATTACCCACGTATAAATTAAACTCAATTAGTTTTAAGACCCAATTAATGTAGTCTCTTATTTCAATCCACATAAATTAAATACAATTTGACACAAACATAAGAAAAACCCAATTAAAATTTTTTTTTCGAGTATTACATATTTATAGGGAATTGTTATTTTCCCAAAGGAATTTTGATATTTCCACAAAATCTTACTCACATAGATATGATTCCTATTTACTATTCATGTAGAAGTTGTGGAGCTATCAATTTTTTTTTGTAGAAATATCAATTCCGTGTTTATATTGTTTGTTGGATTTTTCCCATATGACATATATTGATCATGTGTTATTTAAGATTCAATATGCGGGATTAAAAACCTGAAAATGTTTTGATTATCAAGGTGAAAATTGAATGTAAAAAATTATCTTAAAACAATGTCAAGGGAAGCTACCATAAGCTAGTTCAGTATGTGTGTTGGGCCATGATACTTTAACTATTGGGCCGGACCTATTGGGCTCTTCCCTTATATTATATTCTTCATGCCTTAAATGTATTGGGCCTCTTATTTGGACCGGTCCACTATGCAAATTACAACTTAACCCATCTTTGACCGGACATCATTACAAAAGATAACAGTTGACTGTTATCTGCCACCTTTCTGCATGACATTAATGAGGATGGGACGGGATGACCCATGGCGTGGTAACAAAGCAGGGCAGATAATGGGTGAAAGTGCATACTTTTACCGGTTGAGATGATTGAAGGGGGGGGAGGACCGTGTCGACAAGATGGTGGGTGGCATGGTAAACCGGGTTTAGAGTGCATATGGGACAACGATCATACAGGAAAACAAGGTAAGAAATCACTTATCCAGATTATTTCTCTCTCATTACACTAGACATACTATTCCTCCATTGTTAACTTTGTGATCGCCAATATTGACTTTCACGCCGGAGCTATCACCCGACGGTCAAGCCATCAAGCTTTTGGTGCTGACTTGTTGAATTGTGCAGGATATCGGACACGTCTTGGTGATTGGGACGTGAGGAAATATCTCGGCATTAACATTGGCGCTAGAAGGAGGGCTGAGTTCTAGTGTCCTGAGTATTTTCAATCACAAATTGTGTTTGTTCTACGTCGGAATCCATGGGGAAGAGTAGAACACCTACACCTGAAGGACAGCCGATGGCTGCAAGTGAATCCACGCCACGAGTATCCGTCAAAGATCGTTTGGGACCTGCAGTAAGCGCTCATACTAGCACAGCTTCCAAACATCCATCAGAGGATTCTCGTCCGAAGGCCGTGGGTGGTTTTCACGGCTGAGAAAGAATCTGGTCATGGTAGGAAACGGGTAGAAGGCACCTCGCCTAGAACTCGATACCGAGATCATCAAGATGATAAGGCCTCCAAGCTGGCCAAGATGGCGGACGAAACAAATAGGGCCATGGAGGTACTCTTGAAGCAACGACAGGATATAGCTGAGCAGATATCTCGGATGGCGGAGTTAAGGGACAAAGCGTCCAGTTATGTTCAGTTCGAAGAACACGGGCATCGGAGTAGGAAGGATCATGCCCATTCGGGTCGTGAATCTCGGGGCCAACCTCGAGATCGAAGAAGGTCCAAAAGCCCTACTCCTCAAAGATCGAAGAGGGTACCTCACCTAGTCGGTTCTAAGGAGCAGGGTCGAAGCAGACAGAGAGGCCGATCCAGGGAGTACACTCCCGAGAATACAAAGAAGGCGATCTGCCTTGCGCATTCTCACCACAGCGGCCGAGTTCAGAGACGAAGCAGATCCAAAGGTCACACTCCTGAGAGTCCACTGAGGGTACTCCACCCTGTGGACCCTCATCAGCGTAAAAGTCCCTCGAACGTTGGGGGTTCTATGGTAAATGGTCGGTCTACTCAGAAAAGGAAAGAGTCACCGGAGAAAGAAGCTTCATCTCAACCAGAAGGAGTGAAGTATTTGGTTAAAGAATTAAAGGAACTTCGAAAGAAACTTGCTGAAGTCCAACAAACCAAGGATACTTCGGGAAAGAAGGCATCTCCTTTTTTCACGAAGATTCTTAAAGAAAAAGCTGACCCCACCAAGAAGTTGCCCCATATAGAAAGCTATGATGGATATGGGGACCCTTATGACCACAGTCAGGCGTTCGACCGATTGATGGATTATTATGACTTTAGCGATGCTACTAAGTGTCATACCTTTGTCACCACACTCCGTAAAGATGCTAGGCAATGGATGGGGACGTTGCCTTTGGATTCGATATCATCTTGGGCGGATATGTGCAGTAAGTTCCATGCTCGATTTGGGAGCAACAAAAGGAGGGGAAAACCAACCGGCTCATTGGCTCAGGTTTGACAATATTCGAATGAGTCTTTGGGCCAATATGAAGCGATTCCGCGAAGCAGTCAGCCAAGTGACAGACTGAATGATCTATAAGCTGTTGGACTGTTTCAGAATGGGTTAGACCCGGTCAAATCAGAAAAATTGGTGAAAAAGTTGATGTTTCACCACCCAAAGAGTTTCGCTGAGGCCTTCGACAAAGCAGAAAGCTATATCATGGTAGAGGAGGCCATGAATAGTCTTAAACGTCCTTCTTCAGATCGGCTTAAGGAGACAGATCGGGACAGAACAGACGGGGACCAGAAGAAGAATGAAGGGAATAAAGACCGTTATGATGGTGGGTCAAAGAAGTATAATAACAACTGGAGACAGGGGGGAGGTCGTTCGTCTGCTTCTGCCCAAAGAGTTAATAAGACGTACACTGCACTCAATACTGACAGGGCAGTCATCTTAGACCAATCAAAAATCAACCTATCTTCGAACCACCTCGAAATAACATTAAGCCCGGAAAAGGTAATTCTCGCAAATATTGTGACTATCACCAAGCTTCGGGTCACGATACAAATGACTATGCTAGTCTGAAGGACTTCATAGAGAGGAAGGTTCAAGGTGGGGCTTTAGTTCAGTATGTGGCTGCAAGAACGACTCAACAAGCCCAGCAACGGGATAGAGAACCTGTTCAGGCAACATAGTCGGTTCAGCAAGCATTGCCAGCTCCAGGACAGCCTGCAAGGCACGTGGTAGATGTCATCACTGGGGGCACTTCTGGAAAGCTTGTTGGAAAGTAGCGCTGAAGTTACCTAGATTCGGACATGTCGGTGATGGGTACCCTCATGAAGACTGACAGACCTTATCCTGGTATGGTAATCTCTTTTACTGATGAGGATTACCCTTCGGAAGTCATCGAACCGCATGAGGGATCATTGGTGGTGACTGCACAAGTAGGTTCAGTAGACATGAAGCGAATGATGATCAAAAATGGGTCTTCTATGGATATTTTGTATTCCCACGCTTATCAAATGATGCATCTGGACGGGTAGAAGATGGAGATCGGACAGGAGGCTCCTTTGTACGGCTTCAGCAACGATCCAGTCAAAGTGGCTGGAACTATTGAACTACCGATCATCTTCGGAACGGCCCCCCAACAGGTAGAAATAATTTGCAAATTTTATGTTGTGCATGTAGATTCTGCTTATAATGCCATTTTGGGGAGGCCTACTTTAACTGCTTTACAAGCTGTGACTTCAATCCCTCATTTCAAAATCAAATTTCCCATGGCTCATGGGGTTGGTGAGGTGAAAGGAGATCTAGATCTGGCCAGACGTTGTTATAGGAATGTTGTGATCACTTCGGGAGTGGGGATATCGAAGCAGAAACAGACAACGGAGATAGAGATCGAGCCCTTTACCGAGAGCAGTTCAGAGCCATTAGTCATGCCAGCTCGAGAAACAAAAGAGATTTAACTCATTCCTGGCAAGAAGGATAAGACAGTAAAAATAGGTTCGGGTCTGCCGGAACCTCTCCAGATGAACCTCATGGAACTCCTGCGATGCTATGTTGACAACTTTGCATGGGAACCTTAAGACATGCCCGGGGTGAGCAGAGAGATTGCTGAGCATCAATTAGAAGTGGACTCTGTTAAAGAAGTTCTTGGCTCTAAGTAAGAGGAGAGAATTTTTGTGCTCGCTTGACGGATCATCCATGAAGAGATTGCCAAGCTGTTAGCTGCTGACTTCATTTTTGAGATCGACTACCCGCAGTGGATGACAAATGTGTTGCTTGTCCAGAAGCAGAATGGTAAGTAGTGAGTCTGCATCGACTATACAGATCTGAACAAAGCTTGTCTTAAGGATTTCTACCCGCTGCCCCTCATCGACCAGTTCATCGATGCGACTTCGGGGTATGCTTTATTGAGCTTCATGGATGCATTCTCTGGATA
The DNA here is from genome assembly GCA_020205615.1 of Panax quinquefolius. Taxonomy (NCBI): domain Eukaryota; kingdom Viridiplantae; phylum Streptophyta; class Magnoliopsida; order Apiales; family Araliaceae; genus Panax; species Panax quinquefolius. The sequence continues at coordinate 37,798,750 of CM035169.1, forward strand.
TCATCAAATTTCCATGTGTAAAGAGGATATATCGAAGACGGCGTTCATTACGCATCGTTCGGTATATGTCTACAAGAAAATAACCTTTGGCCAAATCAATGTCGAGGCCACATACCAGAGGATGATGATTTACGTCTTCAGATATCAATTGGGCAAGAACATGGAGGTGTATGTGGATGACATGATTGTCAAGAGCATGTTGGTACAGAAACACTTGGATGATTTAGAAGAATGCTTTCAGATAGTTCGTCATCACAATTTAAGACTGAATCCTACTAAATTCACCTTCGGATTAGGGGCTGGCAAGTTTCTGGGTTATCTTGTCAGTCAGAGAGGAATTGAAGCCAACCCAGAGAAGATTAAAGCAATTTTGAACATGAAGACTCCTCAGTCATTTAAAAATGTCCAACGTCTGACTGGAAGGATTGCAGCTTTGAGGAGGTTCATGTCCAAGTCGACAGAAAGGTGCTTGCCATTTTTTGATACGTTGAAAGGGCCGAAGAATGCAAAGACGTTCCAATGGACTTTGGAATGTGAAGATGCCTTTCAGAGCATAAAGTCCTATTTATCTTCGGCGCCTTTGTTGGTGAAGCCCTCTCCTGCTGAACCTCTGTATTTGTACTTGGCAGCTAGTTCGTTGGCAGTAGGAGCAGTTTTGGTGCGAGAAGTTGGGGGTAAGCAGCACCCGGTTTACTATGTAAGCCATGTCCTTCGGGATGCTGAAACAAGGTACCCAAACATTGAAAAGTTTGCTTTTGCTTTGATGATTGCTAGTCGAAAACTTGAGCAATACTTTCAGGGTAGATTATTGGTGGTATACACAGATCAGCCTTTGAAGAAAATTATGGGCAAACCTGAGGTTTCGGGGAGATTAGCTGCATGGACGATGGAGTTGTCCCAATTATTCATTGAATATCATCCCCGAACCTCCATCAAGGGACAAGTCTTGGCTGATTTTATGGTCGAGTGTTCATTTTTTGAAACAGATGAGGTTGGGACAGAAGCTGAAGGGTCTGACAGAGGAGTCGCAGTTCTTCAACAAAAGTCGAGCTCGTGGACGCTGTATGTAGATGGGTCTTCTACTTTGGACATTAGTGGGGCTGGGATCATTTTGACAAGTCCAGAGGGATTCAAAGTACAATAGGCCATCAGATTCGGGTTCAGGGCAACGAACAATGAGGCAGAGTATGAGGCGGTATTGGCAGGGTTACGATTGGCTAAGAGTCTCGAAGTGCGAAGAATAGTCATCTTCAACGATTCTCAGTTGGTTGTGAAGCAAGCCTCAGGGGAGTATGAAGCTCGAGGTCCAAGGATGGTCAAATACCTGGCAAAATTGAAAGATCGACTTCAATATTTCTAGTCCTACGAGTTTCAGGGAGTTGATCGTAACGATAATTCCATTGCCGATGCACTCTCGAAGCTGGCTACTACGGATGCTAATATTTTTGATGGATCTGTTTACTTGGAAATTCTCCAGCATCCTAACATTCATCATGAATTGGTAATGTACATTGATCGTACTAACTGTTGGCTGACTCCATATCTGGAGTATCTGGCAGATGGCATCCTTCCTTCGGATCAGATACTGGCCAAGAAAATCAAATATAAGAGTGCTAACTTCGTTTTGATAGATGGAGATCTTTTTTGAAGGGCCTTCTCGTCTCCATTGCTGAAATGTTTGACTCCGTCCGAAGCTGAATATGCTCTCCGAGAAGTTCACGAAGGCATCTGTGGCGACCATATGGCTGCTAAGTCATTTGCCTACAAAGTACTTCGTCGGGGGTACTACTGGTCTACCATCTTCAAGGAAGCAATGGAGTATGTCAAGAAGTGCGAGAAGTGTCAACTCAACAGTCCGATTCGACATCAGCCACCAGAAGAGCTATACTCGATCTTATCTCCTATACCCTTTGCTGTCTGGGGGGTTGATATACTGGGTCCACTGCCGAAAGCTAAAGGTCAGGTCAGTTTTGTTATAGTCGCCATCGATTATATGACCAAATGGGTAGAAGCGAAGCCACTTAGGTTAATAACGGAACAGGAATGCTTGAAGTTCATAATGGAGTCAGTAGTGTTTCGTTTTGGAATTCCTAAGGTTGTGATATCGGACAACGGACGTCAGTTTGTGGGGTCAAAGTTTGAAGCATTTTTGAAGGAATTGGGAGTTCAGCACAGAAAGACTTCAGTAGCTCATCCTCAATCAAACGGGAAAGTTGAAGTGACCAACAGGACGTTGTTGAATGGGATCAAGCGTAGACTGGATGAGGCTAAGGGAAGATGGCCAGAAGAGCTGCTCAGCGTATTATGGTCCTATCGGACTACTCCAAGAACCACAACGGGGGATTCACCTTTCAGACTGGCCTATGGTACCGATGCCTTAGTCCCAGTCGAAATTGGATCTCCAAGTCTTTGAGTCAGTCAATTCAAAGAGATTTACAATGAAGAAGGGCTGAAGGTCAATCTGGATTTGCTCGAAGAAGTCAGAGAAACGACCTTGATCAGATTGGCAGCCTATCAATGAAGAGTGGCTAAGCATTATAATAAGGGGGTAAAGCTTCGCAGATTAGAAGTGGGAGATTTTGTTCTCAGAGAAGTCGAAGCATCTACACCTCAAAACTTGGGAAAGTTGATCCCGAATTGGGAAGGACCGTATGAAGTCATCTAGGTACCGAAGCCAGGGACTTATCGGTTGAGGGCATTGGACGGATCAGAAATCAAAAATACTTGGCATGTTGGCAGGCTTCGAAAATATTTTCAGTAGATACAATGTCAGTATACCGGAAGTCTGTAAATTTTTAAGTCATCATCAATAAAAAGTCCTTTTTTCTTAACAAGTATTATCTTCATTGTTGTTCATTGCATTGGCATGAGGAGGTTCGGGTGGACTCGCTGACCATTCGATGGTAGCCTTAATGGCAGGTGGTCCTTATGGGTTTGTCAGGCCCTTCGTGGTAGGCAAATGCCATCCTTTAGACGTAGTCAGGCCCTTCGTGGTAGGAAAATGCCATCCTTTAAACGTTGTCAGGCCCTTCGTGGTAGGCAGGTGTTATCCTTTAGACATTGTCAGGCCCTTCGTGGTAGGCAAGTGTCATCCTTTAGACGTTGTCAAGCCCTTCGTGGTAGGAAAATGTCATCTTATGGGTTTGTTAGGCCCTTTGTGGTAGGCAAATGCCATCCTTTAGACGTTGTCAGGCCCTTCGTGGTAGGTAAGTGTCATCCTTTAGACTTTGTCAGGCCCTTCGTGGTAGGCAAATGTCATCTTGTGGGTTTGTTAGACCCTTCGTGGCAAACAAATTCCCTATGAAGCAAATATATCTCGCACTTCGGTAACGAATAAGTATTCCTTTACTTTATTACCTAAATTTTTCTAAGTGTTGAGTTCGGATTACCTCATTATCTAACTTCATCTTAT